>CAVNZG010000113.1:0-69729 GCA_963693315.1 Diogma glabrata
ATTGTAAAAATTAAATAAAATCAAACTTTTTTCAAAATTCTAAAAATATTCCGAAAATTATTACAAAACTAAACCACTTTTTTCATAAATTCTGAAAATATTGCAAAAATTATTACGAAATCAAAAATTGAAACTTATTTCAAAATTCCAAAATTATTCCAAAACAAAGAATAAAATCAAATATTTAAAGTTTTTCTAAATCTAAATAATATTCAAAAAATTCTTAAAAATTCAACTTTTTTCCAAAATTCTAAAGATATTCCAAAAATTCTTACAAAACCAAAGATTGACACTTTTTTCAAAATTCCAAAAATATTTCAAAAACTATAACAAATTCAAAAATTTCCATGTCACATTTACGTCATACGAAGTACAAGCATCTAAATTTTTTTCCGAAAAATTGGCTAAAAAAGTAAATGAAAATCATTTTTTTGAAATACTTCACAATATTTTTTTAACAAACTTATAATGCAATAATCTAGTTTTTGGTCTCGCATACCAATCAAAATCATCAAGATTTCTTCAAATTCAATGTTTCTATTCGTAATCACTTAAAATGAACGATTTTTAAGCAAATAATATGCTAATATCCTTGTTTTGACACACTCGACGATTTTTTGACACACTTCCGGTACAGTTATCGAACACATCGTCCTTTCGGCTCTTCCCATTGAGTAAACCTATTTTTAGAAAAAAAATTTGGAATCCGTCCAGCCGTTTTCTAGATTTCGTCGGCCGGCCGGCAGACAGACATACATTTTTTGTTGTTGCTTTTTTAGAATTAGTAGGTCCTAAAACGTCGAGAAATGCCAAAAAAAGAAGGGGTAAAAATTTCACTTTTGCAATACTTAGGTTTTTTCAAAACCGAAGTAATATCCCATAGGTGACGGTAGATGCCGATTGGTTTGTTTTTCTTGAAAAAATTTCAATCGTAAATTTCAGATTCAAACCGATAGGAATTTGATGACGGAAAAATACGATAGGTTACGATTAGTTTTACATATGGAATGTACGATAGAAAACGTTTAAAAACTTGTTTAGTTTTACCAAAACCTTAGAGTATATATAAATATAGAGAGAACATAACTTTAAAATGGTATGAAGAGAGACATAAGAAATCGTGTTTGCTAATATGTCATATTCAATTTCTCATTTCGCCATTTGCATATCTGTTTATTTACAACAACCAACTATTATATTAAATTATAAATTAAAAACAATTAAATAATTTAAAACGAAACAAAAAGTACAATCTATTATTTTTGGTTGTGCTAATTTTTATAAAATGAATGAAAATAATTACGAGAGTATTTTACATTTATAGTGTTATTTCTAGTGATTTTATAATAGTGAATATTTTATTATTTTATAATGCCCATGTGCAAATATTTAAGTTATGTATACATCCTGAAAGTATATTATGAAAATTATCAAAAACTTCAGATTCAGAACGATTAACAACGATAGAAATTCTATCGTAAAAAACCCATTGAAACCAAATCTGAAATATCCCATAGGTGACGAATGATGCCGATTGGTTTGTTTTTCTTGAAAAAATTTCAATCGTAAATTTCAGATTCAAACCGATAGGAATTTGATGGCGGAAAAATACGATAGGTTACGATTGGTTTTACATATGGAATGTACGATCGAAAACGTTTAAAAACTTGTTTAGTTTTACCAAAAAATTTCAATCAAAAACTTCAGATTCAGAACGATTAACAACGATAGAAATTCTATCGTAAAAAACCCATTGAAACCAAATCTGAAATATCCCATAGGTGACGAATGATGCCGATTGGTTTGTTTTTCTTGAAAAAATTTCAATCGTTAATTTCAGATTCAAACCGATAGGAATTTGATGGCGGAAAAATACGATAGGTTACGACTGGTGCTACATATGGAATGTACGATAGAAAACGTTTAAAATCTTGTTTAGTTTTACCAATCAAAAACTTCAGATTCAGAACGATTAACAACGATAGAAATTCTATCGTAAAAAACCCATTGAAACCAAATCTGAAATATCCCATAGGTGACGAATGATGATAGGAATCTAATCGCTATCCAGAATTTCAATCGAATCTTTGAAAAATATTCACGATAGAAACGAAACCACAATAAATGCAATGACCACTAGATCAAAGACTAATAAAGATGTATATCCTAATAGCACTAGTGGGAATGAAAACAAAAACCTAAATAATACTATGGAAAAACCAACTAAACTATTATCCTCAGAAATCGATTACAAAAATAATAATTTAATAATTAAAATGAAAAAAGCGCATTAAAATAAAAAGTTAAATAACGAAAATGTAAAAAAAAAAACATAAAAATTCAATTTAGCATCAACGATAAAATTGTGGATTCAATTTTTTCAACACTACGTAAAGTAGCAAATGCGATGATAATTGACTTCAAAATTTTTAAAAATGACAACATTTTTAAAATAATTAAGCCTGAAATATTTAAAGCAGAAGCTAATAAATACAATATATTAACGAAAGGTTAAAAATATTAAATAGGTACCATAATGACCCAATTACAGGAGGTCACACAGGACGGAATAGGAGTAAGAAGAAAATAATGAAAAATTACAACTGGCACAATATGTCTAAAGACATCAACAAATTTATACAAAATTGTGAAATATGTCAGAAAAACAAGTATAATCCTAAAACAAAAGAAAATATGGTGATTACGGAAACACCAGAGGAAGCATTCGAAACAATCCAAATAGATTTAGTAGGACCTTTACCAATAACGATTAATAATAATAAGTTTATTCTTACAGCGCAATGTGAACTAACTAATTTCGTAATACTGATACCACTGCAGAATAAAGAAAGAATAACCGTCGCAAAAGAAATTTTTGAGAAAATCATTTGTATTTTCGGAATACCTAAAACACTTAAATTGGATAGGGCTACGGAATTTTTAAACGAATCCCTAGCAGAAATTTCTAAGTTAATAAAAGTAAAGCAAATTTTCAGCACCGCTTATCATCCACAAACAATCGGAAAACTTGAAAAAATCATAAGGAACTAAATGCATACCTTAGACATTACTCCAACGAATACCATACAGACTGGGACGAGTGGATACCAATATACGCCTTATGTTATAACACAACACCAAGCGCGTATCACGCATATACACCATTCGAGCTAATTTTCGGTAGAACTACAAATTTAGATGATGTACAAAAAGCTAAAAATCATATAATGTAGAACAATATGCAGAGATAATTAGACAAAGGCTATTAGTTACGAAATCCAGAGTAAAGGAAGTAATAGAAAAAGAAAAACAAAAGCGGAAAATGAACTTTGACAAAAAGAATAACAACCTCAATTAAAATAGGAGACAAAGTTTATATAGTCAGAAGGTAAACATAAACTAGATAGCATTTACGAAGGACCTTACGACGTTATACAAATCTTAGGCAATAATAACATAGAGGTAAAACAAAAAAACAGAAACATAGTCGTTCACATAAATAGAGTTAAACTACTAAATTAAAAATATAATATATTAAAAAAAAGAAATTCATGAATTAATATTATAAAACTTTATTATTAATTTTAATACAATAAACTTAAGTAAAATAGCATTTACACAGATAAATATAAAAGAAATTAAATTTTTTCTTTTTCAAACCAAAAATAAAATTATTTTTTTAGTAAAAAATAACTTTTATAAAATTAATTAGCAATAATAGTCTGTTTTTCAATTTTTATTTTAAGAATAATGTTATAATTTTTTTAAAATAAAATAAAATCATAATGCTATAATTTTTTTTTTATTAATGATTTGATTTTCAAATAACTTTTTTAAAGGGGATGGTATACCATAGTAACCTTAAGCAAAAAAAAATAGCAAGCTTAAGCAAATAAAAATAGTAATCTTACGCAAATAAAAATAGCAACCTTAAGCAAATAAAAATAGTAACCTAAAGCAAACAAAAATAGTAACCTTAAACAAATACCATAGTAATCGTAAGTAATAAAATAAAAATAAATAAATACGTTTCTATATCATAGTAATCTTACGTAAGCAAATAAAAATAATAATCTTTAGTAATAAAGTAAAACTAAATAAATGCGTTAAGTTAACAAGGTTAAAAACTTTAAATAGCCCACACGTACACTTAACCTAGTTATTCAAGAGCTAATTTTCAAACTTAATAAAAAATAATAATTTTCTCTAAAACCGCAAACAAGGTTAACTGTAAAAAATCGAGTACTCGCTGACTTCTAGTTGCCAATGGCCTAGAGCAATGCCGGAACATCGAATACTCAATTCTAAGAGAACATTTCAAAACAAAATTAGTATTACAGAAAGGTAGTGTCAAGCGAATTGAATATGTTTTCTTTAAAAAAAAAGGGGAAGGTGTAGTGATTGACCATAAGGGTTACACTATACTTTAATAACATTATAACATAATCAGCATTAAAGTATATTCATAAAAACATATCATATTCCAAGCGCTTGACGCTGCATTTTTTGACTAAAGAAATAGAAGTAAAACTAATATATATTCAGTGTACGTGATGTTGTGGATATAGAAAGTTACACTCAAAATAGTGGCCTGTGTTATATGTGTTATAATGTAATTACATTAATTATATATAATAAATAATTAAATAAATAATGTGTTAAAATATATAAAGATGTTTAACGTGTAGTTAATCGAACCTCAACATAATTATAATAATAAACTTGAATGTCAACCTAAACAGTGAAGCAACGTACCACCAAACTAATATAACAACAACTTATATTAATATTAAATCACATCAACTTGGGACTTCTCTACAATGAGCTCTCGCTTGCTGATCTGTCCTCTTTCTACAACAGTAGACTCTGACACAATGCTTTCCATTCTTAATGCCTATCTACGTAACGTCTTGGAGAGATATGTGCCCGTTTGTTCCTACACGAGTAGGAACATTTCACGCCTCTGTATATCGTTATTTCTCCTGAAATGGCACATGTTCGTTATCTGCATGACTTTTCATACAAGGCGTACCAAAGAAATCCATCTGAGTCTGGCTGGAAGATTTTTTGTACCTATTTAACCGGTTTAGGTCCGGTTTAGGTCCTTGAAACCGGTTTAGGTCCATGGTCAGAAAGGCTAAGCTGGAGCTCGGTTCTCGTATTTTCTCCAATGTTTCTTCTACCAAGGATATGTGGTCCAAGCTTAAGCATATTGGCGCCCTGAATTCCGAGCCCGATCTTTCTCTTTTGAGTGAGCAGGACCTGAGTCGATGAAATCAGTCTTTTTCATCGATAAATTCATATCCACATCTTTCTCGCTTTGATATGCACCTTCCGGAAAGTCCTAATGCAGTTTCTTTCCGCTCCGTCACTTATTCTGAGGATGAGATGGCGTTTTACACTATTTAATCGAATGCTGTGGGGTCAGATGGTATTCCCTTGAAGTTTTTAAAGATTACTTTTCCGCTCATTCTGCCACATGTTTGCCATCTTTTAAATTTCATTTTTATGTCATCTTCCTTCCCTTGTGGCTGGAAGTTCTCCAATCTCTGCTTAAAATGTCCCATAAGAAAAGGTACAATCCTATAGAATATTCATGAAAACTGGATAGGAAAAGGACGATTTTAATGGGATCAACCGAGAAATTCTTTACTTCATAAAAATGTTGGGTAGGATATCGTCATATATCCAAGATGATAAATATAATAATCCAGTTCCAGAAATTTCATGTTAACAGTCCGGACACAATAGAATGTGATATATTTGCAGTATCAAACGTGTGTAAAAAGCTCGATGAACTGTTGACACATTTTAAAAGAAACATGTAAGCACCAGTTAGGGTGACCATCCGTCCTCTTTTTAGAGGATTTGTCCTCTGTTCGACCTCCGCTCTTTTTGTCCTACCTTTTTTCACACCATAATCTTTTTTGTCCTCTATTGGCAGTTTGTCCTCTAAATGTTATCTTTTTGTCCTTTAAATGTCCTCTTTTCAAACTTTTCTTGCAATAATTCAGTTATATCAATTGTCAACAAAGGGAAATTAGATTTACAACAGCATCTTTCATAAAAAATACTGAAAGATAATACCACTTCAATAGAGATTTCCAGTCGCTGGAAGAATTTTTTGTGACATCAAAAGAAGAGGATACAGCATCTGCTTGCGAAACTACTTTATCGTACCACACGCTGCAACATGACTTCAGCTTTAGATCAAATGATTGTTCTACAAAACTTTATACACTTCTTTTTCAAGATTTTAAAACAGCGTTTAAGCTCTCTTGTGCTAGAACAAAAAGGCAAGCAATAGTGCGCAATGTTTTATTTCCATTGGCCATACAAAACTTCAGAACAGCTATTTGAAAAGTTAGTATAATTCACGAGTTTTTACAGATGCTAGCAGCCACGGGTCGACAAAAAATTTCCCAATATTGATTCAATACTTTACAGTTACTTCTGAATTGAGTTTCAAACTGATTCATCTACACTCTGTACCTATTAAAAAAGCTGAAACAATTAAAAACATTACCGTTGACACTTTAAATAACTTCAAATTGATTGGAAAATGCGTTGCTTTCGGGGGTGATAACTGGCATATGAATGTGGTGATAATGAATTGTGGTGATAATAGTTAATAAATTAAAATTTTTAAGTTAATAAAAAGTGTGTCCTCTTTTTATTGGAATTGTCCTCTTTTTTTACTTGGATTTCCTCTTTTTCCAATCAGCAGTTCTGGTTACCTACCCTAAGCACCTTAATAAATATTAATTTATTGATATAAAAACTTCCAACCAAATTCTGCATACATTAATCACTGTATACACTATACAGGTACATTTATTCTTTAAACATTATTTGTACAGGATGCTTAATTTATTGAGATATACTCCACAAATATGATCTTCAAATATATAAAATTACATTACAAACGGAACTTTCAGTAAAAACAAGAAAAAAAATGAATTGTAAACCGTTTTCAACATATGTTAATACAAAATCTTCAGTTTTTGTATGAAAAATGTTAAATAGTACATTATATAACAAGGTTGAGAAGTAAGCTATTATTAACCGAGAACTTTTAGATCATGAGGCGCGTAGCGCCGAGGGATATAATGTTCGAGGTCTATATTAGTCTTCTCAACCGAGGTTATATATAGAATTTTTTTAACTACTAACACTAATTATCATATTTGCTTTTATTAGATTTTGATATTCGTCATTTTCCATTTCATTTTTTAAATATCTTAAAATATCAAGTAGCCTGGATGATTAGTTTCATACAAATAAAAGGAAACAGAGGAATGCAATTATTATTTGTTTGTGTTTTGTTTGTTCATTTCAATTAAAAATAAAAGAAAATTTGTGATTATTAACCTAGGTAATTTTTTGTTATTATTATTGACCTAGGTTGAGAAAAATTACTTCTCATTGGGACATTGGAGTAAATAATGACGATTTCTCAAGTTAGTAGTTAAAAAAAATAATTTTAAAATGTAACTAGGAATTGTTAATAACATTTATGTATATATTTTTGTATGTATGTTGAATCTTTTGTTAATACAAAATCTTCAGTTTTTGTATGAAAAATGTTAAAAAATAATTTTAAAATGTAACTAGGAATTGTTAATAACATTTATAAAAGTATTATGTATAAACTGGTTAAAAATATTCAATAAATTAGTGTTAAATCAATGTTTTTGGTTGCCAGTAGTGATGTTTAGTTACTGGAAAATTTTCAGTTTTGTGTATGAAAAGAGTCAAAAAACAGTTTAAACAAGTTAAATAATAAACTAAACTACAAGTTAATAATAGTATTAATACAAGGGTTTATATAAATTTGTTAAATATATTCAATAAATTTATGCTAAGGTCAATGTTTTTTGTTTATAGTACACATTTTTTCCCGAAAAAAACTTGACATATGTGATCAGCTGATTTGTATTTCGAAAACCTTAAATAATTGTTATTTCTTGCAAATCAAGATCGTTTTGCGTTGTATTTAAATTGTTTTTAATATATTTGCATTATTATTGGTTTTGCAGTAAATTTTAATACATAATTACTGATTTCTAGTTATCATTAGACAGATTATAGCGACGTAACGACAGATTACATACAGAAATATAACGACGTAACGGCAGATTACATACAGCAATATAACATTGATTTAACATAAATTTATTGAATTTATTTCACAAATTTAGACACACCACTTGTATTAATATTATTATTAATTTGTAGTTTAGTTTATTATTTAACTATTGTAAATCATTTTTGGGCATTTTTCATAAATAAAACTGAAGATTTTCCAGTAACTAAACAACACTGCGGGGAACCAAAAACATCGATTTAACATAAATTTATGAAATATTTTTAACCAGTTTGTACTTACTACTTGTTTAAATGTAATTAACAATTCCTAGATAAATTTTTAGTTTATTTTTTAACACTTTTCATACAAAAACTGACGATTTTGTATTAACAAAAATTCACTTTTGGCCCCCGGCTTTAAAATCAACTATTGTATCTGTCAAAATATTTTAAGGAAAATACTCAATAGAGGAAGTGAAATTGATGTTAAAATTTGAAGCAATTTTTGCTTCATTTACACCATTTACACCAGTAAATTGTTACTAACACACTTACGTTTTAGTAGAGGCGCCGTAAATATTTCTATTATTTCATTGAATTCCAAATTTAAGTGTATTTTTGCCCCCAAAATTATTATAAAAAAAAGAGACGCCATTACATAAAAAAGAAAAACGACAAATAGAAAACAACATAAAAAAATTTGAACAACTTAGCACTGAAGCTAACAACTTAGCACCGAAAAAAAGAGAGGAGAAGAGAGGAAAACGACTTCAAATATTTTTGTGTATATATACAGTAGTTTCATTTCCTTAGTCTCTTAATTCTTTGGTATTGCATAACATTAAACGGAAAAGGTAACGATTTTCCGGAAAATAAATTTCGCAATATTTTTTAAGTTCAATGACAATATTGTGAAATTCGTTTTTCATAAAATGCGTTACCGTTTAATTTCATGCAATACAAACTTCACAATATTGTCAAAATTTACATTTGTGTTCGGAAAAAGGGCCCCAGTTTTGAATCAATTGCTTCAGCAATTCATTCGATTGGAAAGCGGCCTTAATTGACGACTGGTAAAGTGATAACAGCGCACTCTCTTAGCAAAATTTAAAAACTATTTAAAGAAATCAAAATTCAAACGAACAGTAAGTAAATATTAAAATTTATTCTTTTTGATTTGTTTTGGATAAATAATTTAAAAAATATAAATATAAAAGATTTAAATTGAAGTAACAATTAAAATTTTTTAGGTTTTCTTCTCGAGTCTGCCACTATATGCAACATTTTAAAACTTTTGCTAAGAACTGCACACAATCGGTAAAATAATTTTTAGCACATCTTGATGAGATATTAAATAGTATAGCGGTTTGTATATTGTTCATATTCATCTTTATTCGACACATTGTCAATATTATACTGTTTTTTTAGACAACCCAATATTATAGGGCTCTTCAGACCTTATTAATAAACAGCACTTATGTAACCGTTCTAACAAAGTTAGAGTTGGAATTCCAGTCATGGAATTTAATTTTTCGTCAGTATCAATAAGGAACGGTAGTTTATTAAGATTTTCTGTTTCACCATTAATTTCCACAGATACGCCGCCCTCGTGAATGTTGAATTGAGTACCTATGCAAAATTGGTGTATGGGTGGCACCCTTCATCATCCTTGCTGTTAGTAGGATAAATATTTCCAAAGCCATCTTCTGTTCTACTGGACGTATCAATTGATAAACTAAAAAATAAAATATAAGTACATATAAGATTTATAATTATACATTTATTTTCAAAATTGTACATACTTGTTCATTATATTTAACCTGTTTTCTTGCCTTTGGCTTCCTCGTCATTATGCTTGATTGTGGTAAAATTCTGATGGAAAAGCATTTGATGTGATGCCCTTTTTCGTATATGTTCGCCCGTGGTAATGGAATTAGAATCTGTTCTATCTTGCTACAGAACACAAAGTTTTTGCGAATTTTTTTTCCCATCCTTATTACATTTTCCATTCATTTAATGTTATTTTATTTGACATGACCTTACGGGGAATATGATGCATGGACACGCCGTCAATATCATATATTTTGCACTGTGGTGCGACTTAAATATGTTTTGCACTGTGGTACGACACTAATAGCGACCCAAATATTTCGCAGTTCTACGATTACTTTCCATTTTGCTATTAAAAATTATAAAATTGCGATCAAATTATAATAGATAATAGTGTTGTAACTTACATTTGAATAAATAAATACACCAAGTGTTACACAAATTTTAAAAATATTAAATTTAATATGGTTTAAATATTTTTGTGAGTAAAAATATATGGTATTTGACATATGTTTACAATTTGATTTATTTAACTTGTTTAACATAAAATCCGCTAGAGCACATGGTGTATGTCGTCAATTGATGCAAAAATCTAACGCGCTCTATCTATGAATGATATTCCTAAATATAATATTATGAAATACACTCGAATTGCAACAGTTTTGAAATTATAACATACGCTATTAGTGGCGTAAAACAATTGTTTATCAGGTCTCTTATCACGATACTGAGTGAGATCACTTAAGATTACTTAAAGTTAAACATTATGTTCGAAATTATGTGAATTGATTTTATAATTAGCACAGCAACGAAAGGGCAATTTCATAATATTACCATATTAGAAAAACACTGAATATAATAGTAAATAAACATCAAATTTATCCCTCTGGTTTTAAATGTATCAACTTATTCCGCCAGCTTGACACAAGAAAGTGGGTTTTGATCTTCCTTTTCCATTTCATCGCCATTATAGGCGTGTTGTAATTATTTTGTGAGAACCGTAAAATTTCCTAAACATCAATCATGGTAAGCTATTAATTCTTTTAAAATTATCTTTATATTGTTATAATAACTAAATTTATTATAGTATTTATTTTCTTCATTTTTGAGATTTAATACTGTATTGATTTTATTGTTTCCATGTCACCAATGTAGTTTGAAATAATATTTTAAGTGGTTTTATTTTTTTTTATGAAATTTTTAACTATATAATAATTAACTATTTTGCCTTGTTTTCAGGTTAATTTTACCGTAGATGAAATCCGTGTCATGATGGACAAAAAGAAGAATATTAGAAATATGTCTGTTATTGCTCACGTCGATCACGGCAAATCTACATTGACGGATTCTCTTGTATCGAAAGCTGGTATCATTGCTGGGGCTAAAGCTGGTGAAACTCGTTTCACAGATACACGTAAGGATGAACAAGAAAGATGTATTACAATAAAATCAACGTAAGTACTAATCGTTATCAACAATTAAAAGAAAAAAAAAGTTGTTAAAAAGAATGTTCCATTGTTCTAATTGATTTTTTTTTTTCAATAGTGCGATTTCTATGTATTTTGAACTTGATGAAAAAGATTTAGTTTTTATTACAAATCCAGATCAACGTGACAAAGAAGAGAAAGGATTTTTAATTAATTTAATCGATTCACCCGGTCACGTAGATTTTTCATCTGAAGTTACAGCTGCTCTTCGTGTTACAGATGGAGCTCTTGTTGTTGTTGATTGTGTTTCAGGTATGTTTTTAGTAAATTTTTGAGTTTTTATTTTCTAATTTTATTTGAAATTTAGGTGTCTGTGTACAAACGGAAACTGTATTACGTCAAGCTATTGCTGAACGTATTAAACCCGTGCTTTTTATGAACAAAATGGACCGGGCTTTACTTGAACTGCAATTGGAACCCGAAGAATTATATCAAACTTTTCAAAGAATAGTAGAAAATGTTAACGTAATAATTGCTACATACAATGATGATGGTGGACCAATGGGGGAAGTTCGTGTTGATCCATCAAAGGGTTCTGTGGGTTTTGGTTCTGGTCTTCACGGATGGGCTTTTACTCTTAAACAGTTTTCTGAATTGTATGCAGATAAATTCAAAATCGACGTTGTCAAACTAATGAACAGATTATGGGGTGAAAATTTCTTCAACGGCAAAACTAAAAAATGGGCCAAGCAAAAGGAAGAAGGGAACAAGCGTTCATTTGTTATGTACATCTTAGATCCAATTTATAAAGTTTTTGATGCCATCATGAATTTTAAGAAAGATGAAATAACATCACTTTTAGAAAAAATTGGGGTCACGTTGAAGCATGAAGATAAGGATAAAGATGGCAAACTATTATTAAAAACAGTTATGCGGACTTGGTTACCAGCTGGTGAAGCTTTACTTCAGATGATAGCCATTCATTTACCATCTCCCGTAGTTGCTCAAAAATATCGTATGGAAATGTTATACGAAGGACCACTTGATGATGAAGCAGCTGTTGCTGTAAAGAATTGTGACCCAGAGGGTCCTCTTATGATGTACATTTCTAAAATGGTACCAACTACTGACAAAGGTCGTTTCTATGCTTTTGGACGTGTATTTTCTGGCAAGGTGAACTATTTTTTTTTTTTTATAGAACTAAGTATGTGAAGTTATTAAGTTTTGTATTGAATTTAGGTTGCAACAGGACAAAAAGCTCGTATTATGGGACCAAATTATACTCCAGGCAAAAAGGAAGATTTGTATGAAAAAGCAATTCAACGTACAATTCTTATGATGGGTCGTTACGTTGAAGCTATCGAAGATGTACCCTGTGGTAACATTTGTGGATTAGTTGGTGTAGATCAATTTTTAATTAAAACTGGTACGATTTCCACATTCAAAGACGCTCACAACATGAAGGTAAATTTACAATTTTATTATTCACATTATCTTCTAAATGATGATTTATTCACTGACCTGTTCTGAAGACAAAAAATGAATGATAGGTGCTCTCTGATAAAAACTCTTAAACCTCTTACACTGTCGCAATATTATTCAATTACTTAAATAATATAACATCTAACTTTTCAGGTTATGAAATTCTCAGTATCACCTGTTGTCCGTGTAGCTGTTGAACCTAAAAATCCTGCTGATTTACCAAAATTAGTAGAAGGTCTAAAACGTTTAGCTAAATCCGATCCTATGGTACAATGTATTATTGAAGAATCCGGAGAACATATTATCGCCGGAGCTGGGGAACTTCATTTAGAAATTTGCCTTAAAGATTTAGAAGAAGATCATGCTTGTATTCCATTGAAAAAATCCGACCCTGTTGTATCTTACAGAGAAACAGTAGCTGAAGAATCAAATCAACTTTGTCTTTCAAAATCTCCTAATAAGCACAATCGGCTTTTCATGAAAGCGTGTCCAATGCCTGATGGCCTTGCTGAAGATATCGATAAGGGAGATGTTAGCTCACGTGGTGATTTCAAACTTCGTGCTCGTTACTTGGCTGAGAAATATGATTATGATGTAACAGAAGCTCGTAAAATCTGGTGTTTCGGTCCAGATGGTACAGGTCCAAATGTTCTTATGGATTGCACTAAGGGAGTTCAATATTTAAATGAAATTAAGGATTCAGTAGTGGCTGGATTCCAATGGGCAAGTAAAGAAGGCGTTCTTGCTGATGAGAACTTGAGAGGTGTTCGTTTCAACATTTATGATGTCACACTACATGCTGACGCAATCCATCGTGGAGGTGGTCAAATTATTCCAACAACTCGTCGTGTTTTGTATGCCTGCATAATTACAGCTAGCCCACGTCTCATGGAACCAGTATACTTATGTGAAATTCAATGTCCAGAAGTTGCTGTTGGTGGTATCTATGGTGTATTGAATAGACGCCGTGGTCACGTTTTTGAAGAAAGTCAAGTGGCTGGTACACCCATGTTCGTCGTTAAAGCCTATTTACCTGTAAACGAATCATTCGGTTTCACTGCAGATTTGCGGTATGAAAAAAAAATTTTATTTTAAATTATAAATCTAACTTAAATTTTTTCTAGTTCCAATACTGGAGGTCAAGCTTTCCCACAGTGTGTATTTGATCACTGGCAAGTTTTACCGGGCGATCCAACTGATCCCGCAACAAAACCATACACAATTGTTCAAGATACACGTAAACGTAAAGGACTAAAAGAAGGATTACCAGATTTATCTCAATATCTCGATAAATTGTAAATTAATTTTAATACATTCAAATGCACATGTGTGATCCAAATGTGAAATGATTCTGAAAAAAAAAATAATTCTGGATCCAAAAAGACTTGCTTTTTCATTTGAAATTGATATTTATTATTATTTTTTTAAAGTTATAAATTTTGCAAAATGAACTTTGTTAAATTACAATATAGTTTGTAATTAGGTATTTTTATAATCACTGCAAAAACAACGTATTGTGGTTTTTTTTCTATATATTTTACACTACAATTAAAGACAATTAAATTCTGCAGTTTTGGTTTTTACTCTGTACGGTACAAATTTTAAAAATGTAAGTAGCTCTTCTATTTGCCTCAATAATGCTTACCGTTAGTGGCTCTTTCTCCACTGGTATTTAGTTGTAGCGACGGTGCGATGCTACTTTTACGGTTCCATATCGATTCAGGAACTCTGCTAGTTGCTACTGCTCATGGGCGTTACCACAAATCTTTCTTCGTCAGGTTGGTTGGTTTTCCTGGATAATTAAATAGGTGGTCTGCATCATGTGGCGCACCCTCACATACGGGACGCTTGTCAACATTGTTCTGGTCAAATTTAAGATGCGTGACCAACCGGATTTGCGCGGTAGTTTGACCTCTTCCGCTGCGACTTGTGGCGGCTTACTTTTGAGATCTCGATTTGGAATGTAGTTCCTTATTGTGTCTTCAACAACTTTCGTGTGAATCGTTTTTAAGCTTTTATACGTAAGCTCGTCAATGTTATCTGTTACTTGGTTGTTTCTGACATGACTTAAGAAACATTTTGCAGTACGCCTTATGTCTCTAGGTGGTGGGGTTGTGAATAAGGTGTCATTGCGGGTATGTTGTAACGGAAATTCCACTTTGATTTGGTTTTCCCGGTGTCACCCTAGCACCACCTTGCACACGTCTCCTGCTTTTCTCACTAGCAGATTTCTAATCACTTCATATTCCCCATAAATGTTTTTTATTAAACCTACGCGAAAATACACAAACCTACCTTTTGTTGATCAGCTATAACCTATGCGATCATGATAGATGAGAGTATAGCTAGCAGATTTCTGATCACTCAACATTCCCCATAAATGTTTTTTATTAAACTTTCGCGAAAATACACAAACCTACCGTTTGTTGATCAGCTATAACCTATGCGATCATGATAGATGAGAGTATAGCTATAGTTGATCCAAAATTAACGTGCAAATAATTGCAATGAAAACTAATACATTAAATTTAGGAAGAAGCAAACTGGTTGTGTTTTTTTTGATTAATTGTTTGCAGCGCCGTAGTTTAACTTTTAGAGGCCCTGTGCACAACATCGTATGGGGCGCTATGCAAACACTAAAATTTTTTTTTTAAATGTTATTGAATTCATTTTTATTGTTTTTTACTTTAAAAAAATATGTAAAAATTATAAAGGAATTTTCCTAGCTTTTTGCTGGCAAATTCATTAATTATGTAATTATAATTAATTGTTCTGGCTGTTGCATTTTCAATTGTCAGTATTGCTAATCCAGAAAGCCTTTCTTGTGACATTGCAGACCGTAGATAATTTTCAATTAATTTCAGTTTTGAAAACGACCATTCACAATGAGCCACGGTAATTGGTATTGTTAAAATTATTATATGAACGATGCATACATTTTGATATATAAATAGTTCTTCCAAATTCCTTTCTATAATAAATTCCAAATTCTCCATTATAGTATAATTATCTGCTAAAATATATCTTTAAATAGAAAGTTCATTTTTGAACGTGGAGTCTTCAATATCCATTTCTAAGTGTTTGGCCTAGATGTGCACAGTTAGTATTGAATTAATTTGTATTCATAGCTTTTAGCTTTTAGCTTTTAGCTTCAAATCGTTCTTGCAATGAATTTATCACAATATCGATTAATTTATTAAAATAAGGCTGTTTAAATTTATTTTCAGCAGTAAGAGTTAGATGGTTACACTCATCATCAATTTCAGGAATGAGCTCACCTATATCAATATGATCACAGCATTGAATTGGTTCAATTTCTTTTTGTGGTACAATTCCGTCATTTGGTATATCATGTGTACTAATAGCATATATATACCGTCATATTTATCATTTATTTTATTTTTTGGATCTGTATAATAACAATAGTCAGCTAATCTTTTAAGATTACGTACTCGGCTAGGTTCTGGTGATTTATCAAAACATTCTCTGTTTCTATTTGTTAATATTTGGGTATCACGTACAGGCCGTTCGGTAAACTGTGCTATTACATTTATTGTTTATAACCTCTTGGAAATAGTTTTTTAAGTCAGCAAGCAATAAATAACATTCCGAGCAGAAATTAGTTAGGGAAAACCTGAATACAGTCAGGGCGTGATCAGGGCCTGGTCAGTCCTACAAGGCAATCCCTATTAGGGCAATCTGATGTGGGCCTGTTCCGGGCCTGATTTAGAATACCCTTTTAGGGTTAACCTTATTTGAATATATCCGGCCCTGATCAGGTTTTTCGTATTTGACCCCTAGCTGAAATTTAAATAGGTTAAAATTCACTAGAGTATTATCTATTTTAGAAATACATATATAGCTAAAATCGTTTCATATATGTTTTAGTTGTAGCTTCTCAGCTGATGCTGAACGACTTTAATAATAGTCATTAAGGTGGTATGTATGTTTTAATTTTTTCCATTGTAATGTTTTTATTTTAATTTGATTAATTTATGTATATAATATATAAATATATATCAGGGTCTGGTCAGGATATCCCAATCTGGGCCTGATCCGATTATCTCAATCAGGGTCTGAGATCCGGTAATCCCAATCAGGACCTGATAGGGCAAAAGCGTTACACTTATGATCAGGGCCCAATCAGGCAGCCCTACCAATGCCTGATCCGGGTTAGGGCAAACCTGATCAGGGCCTTACTTGAGCCCTAACAAATTTCTGCTCGGGATAGCCTTTGTATGTTGTAATGCAATATTGATTGCCATATCCTTTCGATGAAGCAATTGGCTGAATATGTGAAGCTTTGATAGCAAGTGATACCAAATCGTTGACAACACAATAAATTCATAAGAATTTATTTTTTTTCTTAAAGATACAGCAAGAGTTTTACAATCTGGATAGCTATTCTTAAGTTCATCTAATGCAATACTAATTTCTTTTATCTGGAGATATTTCACGGCTTTTATACTGTTAAAACGATATTCACATTGAAATATTTTGCTTGAATGGCCCATCGCTTTGTCGATGCATAGGGTGACCAGACGTCCTCTTTTAAGAGGACAAGTCCTCTTTTGAAGCCAAAAAAATGTGTCCGGTATCTTTTTTCAAAATAATGCTTTTTGTCCTCTTTTTGGCCATTCATCAAACATAAATCGTCAAACATCTTAGATATTTATTTTTTGAATAAAGTTTATCAGCGAGCGTGCGTGAAAAAACTTTTATTCATGATGATTTGAGCAACTTTTCGCTATTAATTTGTAATGCTAAAGCGTAAACGCCCATTTAATCACAAATAAAAATGGAATACCTCATGTGAGTCATGTTCACGCAGAACGACAACAATTGTCACCAGATGTTCTGTGCTTTTTGTAATGCTAGGTTTTCTATGCCAACCATGAAAGTTCGGATTTAGAGCAATATGCACACAAAAAAAAAAAACAAAAAAGCGATGCAAAGAAAAGATTTATCGAGTACACTCCAAAAAGTTACTTTTACAAAATTTTTAGAAATATACAACACACAAATTTTTTTGATAAAACTACAATTTTATTCCTTCAAATCCAAAAATAATTTGTAAATCAAATAAATTTTTGGTTTTTTCAAATAATTTTTTTTGTATTGTACAATTTTTTTGGTAAACTTACAAAAAAATTTGTGAGTTGTATATTTATAAAAAATTTGTAAAATTTACTTAGTTTTTTTTTGAGTGTAAAGTATCAGAATTTTTTTTCAAAATTCACAAAAATGGATGACCAGGTGCATTGCCATACCACACAGTTGCGCATCATCACAGTTTTCCATCCACTGACTGCATCCATTTATTTGTGCAACATATTTTACCAGATTCAGCTATTGCTAAAAAAATTTCTTCTTCGCAAACTGAAACTAAAGCGATTATTGTCAATATGTTTGCTCTTCTGGCACTTGGCAGTACAAAAGGCATTTGAAAATAATGTCATAATAATAATTTATTATATTATTGTTATGATAATATATTGTATTTTAATATTATTGAAATCACAAATTTTGTTTCAATTTTAACAGATGCTCGTAATCAAGGCAATCAAACTCTATTCCCTGTCTTGTTACAATATTTTGAAAAAGAAACAGGATCAATTTCAAAGTATTTTAGCACTTAGCAAAGTAGAAGCATTAATGCACTTAAAGATGAAACTGCTAGTTCTATATTTGAATTTTTATCCTCTATTTAGTAAAACATGATATATCTGCTAAATGCACTGCTGTGTCGGGTGATAATTGTAACACAAACTTTGACCGACAACAACGTAAAGGTACACATAATGTGTTTTTCAAATTGTAGTCAAATGGTCTACCCAATTTAATCGGAATTGGATGCCCTGCCAATATGCTTCATAACAACGTACAGTTTGAATTCGATGGATTACCAATAGCTTTAGGACAGCATAATTATGAAAATTTAAAATAATTTTTCAGTTGAGGCTGTAGGTACTGAAAACTAAGCACATTTTGCGAGTTTGTGGAATCCGGTACAAACATTTACTCAGTCATTCAAAAACTCGATGGCTTTCATTGCTCCCGTGTGTCAATTGTCCAACACGTACTGGAAATATATGATGGTTTAAAATCGTTAATTTCAGAAGACAATAGCGAAAATGATTTTACACTAGTGGAAAAACCCCCATTTTCACAAAAATAAAATTGAACCTGCTTGCAAATAAACTTTTTATGTTATCGTAGGAAAAAAGTTTTTTCATTGTGCATGGTGCATGCATTCATTCTAAGATAGCATAAATGTAATTTTTTTTAAGCAAATTTTTTTTCTAAGCTGGGAAGTAAAGTGAACCTTTCCTGATAACTTTTAAAAATATTGACCCCACCCCTCTTCCAATAAAAATGTTTCCTCTTTTTTGTAATGCTTGATCTGGTCACCCTATCGATGCAGCAAAAATCTTATATAAATTATTTAATGTAGTGAAATAATTTTGACTTTTAATAGTGTTTTTAACACTATCTGCTATCACTAGATTGATGTTGTGTCCACCACGTATACCATGCGTATATTATGCTTTGTGATTAATTTCTAAAATTCGACATTTCACTCCCTTACATTCTCCTTTCATATTGCTTGCGTTGTCACCACGACAATCAGCAAACAACCACGACAATCAGCAATTTCGATTCCTAATAGTTTTAATTGCTCAATAAGGACGTTTGCTAAATTTTCGCCAGTTGAGGTCAATATATTTACAATGCTTAAGAAACTTTCTTGTATACTTGGCTTTTGGTCCGCTATTTTAACATACCGAATAATAACGAACACCTGTCTTTTTTTTGCAAACATCCGGTGTAGAATCTATCATTACGGAAAAGTACTTCGATGATTTAATATTACTTACTAATATGTATATGAAAACTCTAGAAGCTAGTTGTAAGATAATTTCGTTTTTAACCATCGGTGAAAAACATGATCCACGCTAATTGCACAATAATCAATAATCCACTTACAATATCCGCGTAACCAGCAACACAAATTTAATTCGAAAAGTGAAAATTACAATTTAAAATTCAATATACAAACGAATCCTTTAATCTAAAATTAATATGTAGTACTGCACTAATATTAACGGTATTAAATTTAAATCAGAATTTCGGTATTAAATTTAAACCAGAAAACGCTCCTCATATCACTCCTTTAATGCGTTCTTTTAAAGGAACTTGAAAAATATTTTCAAATACAGTCGTGAAAATTAAAAATAGTACATTTTGCAAAAAGAGATGAAAACGCTGCTTTTTCCTGAAACTGTCCCACTCGGCGCTAACGCGCCTCGTGAACAAATTTTCACTAACGTAAAATGTTTTAATCTCGCGTAGGAAATGCAATTTTTTCTATGACAGTAAATTTTTAAACGAAATTTATGATAAATTATTAAATTAGAAACCAACATAATAACATTCAACATGCATATTCTAATTTTTCATGGTTGCGTTGTTTTAAAAATTTTGTATAATTATATGAAAATACCATAGCGACTACAATTTGTTATTTAGCGAAAATGATTTTACACTAGATAAAAAAAACATGTTCACAGGGGATTAAGTCTGCTTGAAAATAGACTTTTTAACTCATATCATAGAAAAATATCGTTATTACTCCTAAATTGAAATACGTAAATATTTTGTTTCATTTGCTCACAATTTTTGTTTCAAAATTGATGCTTTCCTTCGATTTAAAAATATAAACAAGTCATTTGTCTGAATGTTTCTTCAATTATTTAAATTTCTTCAAATTGCTATTTAAAAATATAAAAAAGGATAGCGATAAATACTAATTTTCTTTATCTGCATATGAAATGAACGAAAATAAAATTAACTCCAAAGGATTGAAATCAAAACAGTAAAAAATTTACTCATTTTAAAGTAATGGTTCACTAGAATAGCGTTAAAACTCAAAACTCATTTCTACATTAATTAAATATTCGTTTTTTATCGAAAATTGAACGCAGAATACGATGGTCATACTAAACGCTCTTTATTTTTGCTAGATAATGACTAAAAACCGTTTTTAAAATTTTATTTGTTTATAACAATAGCAATTTGTTAATAATTTTTATAAATAATAATTTTTATACTTTAAAAGAAAACAGACAAAATGTGTCTATCTTTACCAGAACCAAAGTTATGAATCTTTGAAAATAAGTCTTCAAGCCAAAAATCACGTACTTCTTGAACTTTAGATCCGATCTATTTCCCCTAAAAAAAAGAAAAAATCCTCGAACAAGCATATCTTTTAATCTGTTCGGTATGTAAAAGAATGACCCATATATGGAATTTTTTGTCGTCCCGCGCTTGATAAATTAATTTATTTCTAACAGTAAAACTATTTTTTCTCCGATAGACAGCAAATATAAATTTTGCAGACTTATTTCAGTCAGCAAAGTGGCACTTTTCCTGCCTAGGCAGCAAAGCACTTTGCTGCCTAGGCAGCAAAATAATTAGACTTCATAGAAATAAACAGATATTTTTCCACGAATCTGGCAGAAATTTTTTAATTTGTCAAACTATAATTATTATTACATTTCCATAACAACTAAATCTTCCAACAATTGCGATTTTTTTTTTCATTTTTAAAATTTTGCTTTATTTTTAAAGTAATAATTATTAAATTACATATCATTGTAATTAATCGGAGAAAAAATTATATGTTCAACTCGGCAGCAAGGTAGATTGACTGCCTTGGCTGAATTCCTAGTCTCGCTCGCTCGGCTATGAACTATCAGCCGCGGCAGTCAATCTACTACTTTGCTGCCTAGTTAAACAAATAACTATTCTCCATTATTTAAAAATACGTTTTTTTATAGGAAATAAAACGTAGAATACGATGGTCATACTAAAAACTCATTTCGTGGTTGGGGCAACGACTAAAGATCGATTTGGACATTTTATTTGTTTATAACAATAGGAATTTATATTTTATTAATTTTTTTTTTTATCTAGCATCTTTTAATTTTAAAATAAAACAAATTAAAAGTTTCTATCTTTAATAGAACCGAAGTTATGAATATTTGAAAATAACTCGTCAAGCCAAAAATCACGAAATTCTCGAAATTTAGAATCGCTAAATTTTCCAAAAAAAAAAAATCCTCGAACACATGTATCTTTTTTCTCGTTATAAAACCAATAAAAAAATTTTCAGCCAAATCAAAAATGTGTCGGTCGGAAAGGTGTTCGGTTTGTAAAAGAATTACGTATTACGTATACAAATTACATGATGATTGTTTCCTACAAAAAACAAACAGCAAAAAAGCAACTGAATTAATTATATCATGTATATTTGTTTTAAATGAAATCATATATTTAACTAGATTTGTTTGAAAGTTAAACATTTTGAATTTTCATCTTTGTGTTTTCTTTCAATTCGTGGTATTTTTTGGCTAGTGGAGAAGTTTTTCTAATGTATTTACTATTTGGAGGCCCCAAAAAATAAGGGGCGCAGTGCGATTGCACCTGTTGCACTTGCGTAACTACATAGGCTGGGGCCGGTATCTTTTTGAGATGAAAAAATTAGTAGCAGGTAACGGCCGGCTGCAATATATAGTTGAGGTCATAAAAAATGAAAAAAAAAACTTTCGAACTTGAGATGAAGGGAAGTAGTGAAATGGGGTGATGTGTAAGGGGAGAAAACAGTTTTTCGTTATTTGTAACGAAACGAGGCCTCCTAGAGAAAAGTGTTTCATGCAAAAGTAGTAGATAATAAAAAAATCTAAAACTTTAGTGAACACATTTTTCGACATAACCTCATAGTTTGCGAGAAAATGATGAAAAACCGATTTTTCTGTTTTTTATTTTTTTTTCGCGGGAAAATTATTTAATTTTAATGAAACTTTGTGAAAGTACGTAATTATTTGCGCACAATAAGCATGAATTTTTTCAATTATAGAAAATAAATATTTTTTGAGATTTTACCATTTTTCCGAAAAAACACTCCTATCTCCGGCGAACAACTTTATTGAAGGTTTTTTGGATTTTGATGTTGTTCTAGTGCTTATTTTTTTTGTCAAGATGTCTACTCTCAAATGGTATATCGATTTTAATGATTTATTGTTATGTAGCAGCTTAAAATTGAGAAAAACCGAAAAAAAAATTTTCGAATCTTGAACTTGTCGATTTTTTTAGTTTTTTTCATTTTTTTAGCATATTTATGTTAATAGTTCATAATATTTTAAAGAAAAAACTTTCTTTGGTATAAAATAAATAAAGTTGAATGAATTTACTTATTGGAAACAACGCTAAAATTGAATAAAGTAAAAAATAAAAAAATGCTGTTACGTATTCAAACAGAAAAAAATTTACAAAGTTTAAAACTTTCGGTAGGACAGTCCTACTTTGGAGCAAGAATGTCATACGTCCTCCTTTACTATAAAAATGTCCTACTTTAGGCAAACTGTAATACAATATCTTACACTGAAAAAAATAGATTTTTTTTCTACCTATTTCTCTCAATAAACGCGCTAGCAAAATAAGTAATTGTTATTGCACCTTTACTTATATTAAAATTGTAACTGGTTATTTAAATTTATGTCGAAAGGTTAGTAACAATAGCAAATAATTTACATTGCTGACATATGTGAATATCTATGCTTTATTGCACGATTTATTCAGAGGGTAAACCACCATTGTTTAAATTTTGAAATAAACCCACCGTTAAACCTGTTTTTTTAAATAACTTTTGTTACAAAGTACCTGTTTTTAGAATTATTAATAAAATAAAATGACTGAACCGAATTTTGTTATAAAGTAAAACCTTTGGCTACAGAAAGCTAACGATTTTACAAATACACAAAACTACTACTACTTAAAGTAACTTATACAGTTACTTAACTATACTTATGAGAAACTGGGTTACAACATAAGTTTATTGATTTTTTTGAAAGTGCCAATGAATCGGCAGACGGCATGTTTGGCTGTATTTCTGAGTTCTTAAAACTTTAAGTTTAAGTTTTTCGCGTGTTACCGCATTGGAGGCTAATAACATCAATGCGAATTTGTATGCCATTATTTATTATAAATAAATAAATTAGCATTACAGAAATAACGCCCGCATTACAGAAATATTCATACTTACACCAAACCGAAACCGAATTTTTTTTAAAAAAATTTATTTTTAACTGTAAATTGATGTGGCACAAATCCAACGAGTTTTTTAGTTTTGAGACATTAGGGGTAGTGTGTCTTAGTGTGTGTAGTAGTTTTGTGTATTTACATATTCCTTCAAAATCGTTAGCTTTCTGTAGCCAAAGGTTTTACTTTATAACAAAATTCGGTCCAGTCATTTTATTTTATTAATAATTCTAAGAACAGGAGCTTTGTAACAAAAGTTATTTAAAAAAACAGGTTTAAAGGTGGGTTTATTTCAAAATTTAAACAATGGTGGTTTACCCTCTGAATAAATCGTGCAATAAAGCATAGATATTCACATATGTCAGCAATGTAAATTATTTGCTATTGTTACTAACCTTTCGACATAAAGTTAAATAATCAGTTACAATTTTAATATAAGTAAAGGTGCAATAACAATTACTTATTTTGCTAGCGCGTTTATTGAGAGAAATAGGTAGAAAAAAAATCTATTTTTTTCAGTGTAAGATATTGTATTACAGTTTGCCTAAAGTAGGACATTTTTATAGTAAAGGAGGACGTAGGACATTCTTGCTCTAAAGTAGGACTGTCCTACTGAAAGTAGGACACGTGGCAACCCTATAGTATGCTGTTAAATTTTAAACTTTGTAAATTTTTTTCTGTTTGAATACGTAACAGCATTTTTTTATTTTTTACTTTATTCAATTTTAGCGTTGTTTCCAATAAGTAAATTCAATCAATTTTATTTATTTTATACCAAAGAAAGTTTTTTCTTTAAAATATTATGAACTATTAACATAAATATGCTAGAAAATTGAAAAAAATTAAAAAAATCGACAAGTTCAAGATTCGAAAATTTTTTTTTTCGGTTTTTCTCAATTTTAAGCTGCTACATAACAATAAATCATTAAAATCGATATACCATTTGAGAGTAGACATCTTGACAAAAAAAATAAGCACTAGAACAACATCAAAATCCAAAAAAACATCAATAAAGTTGTTCGCCGGAGATAGGGGTGTTTTTTCGGAAAAATGGTAAAATCTCAAAAAATATTTATTTTCCATAGTTGAAAAAATTCATGCTTATTGTGCGCAAATAATTACGTACTTTCACAAAGTTTCATTAAAATTAAATAATTTTCCCGCGAAAAAAAAATAAAAAACAGAAAAATCGGTTTTTCATCATTTTCTCGCAAACTATGAGGTTATGTCGAAAAATGTGTTCACTAAAGTTTTAGATTTTTTTATTATCTACTACTTTTGCATGAAACACTTTTCTCTAGGAGGCCTCGTTTCGTTACAAATATCGAAAAACTGTTTTCTCCCCTTACACATCACCCCATTTCACTACTTCCCTTCATCTCAAGTTCGAAAGTTTTTTTTTTCATTTTTTATGACCTCAACTATATATTGCAGCCGGCCGTTACCTGCTACTAATTTTTTTTATTTCAGCTATAAAAATCCATAACGGCCCCAGCCTAACAGCGCTGATTGTTTGTACAGTTGCTATGAAGTGATTGGAAAGTTGTTGGCGGGAATGTGGGAGATATGAGAGAGTGAGGATTTTTGTTGAGAGTCCTTCCTGTAGATTGTTAAAAATAGGAAAATTTTTTGATTTGCAGTTCATTAAGTTACGCGTCGTGTTTTAAAACGATCGATATATTAACAATAATTAATATGAATTTTTTTCTTTAAAAATATAATTTAATAAGTTTATTTGTGAAGTGAATCTTTAAATTGTTATTTTGCCTTACCTTCATTTGTTTTAATGTGGAACCCCGATTACTGACGTGGGGTCACATCAGGTGACATGACTATAGTCATGTCACGTCGCTTAAAAATTGGTATTATTGAAGTCGATAAAAACGGTAACGACTAAAACTAAAAATTCTGAAACGAAAAAATTCCAAAACTAAAAAAATCTTACACTTTACGTTCTTCAATTTCACAAAAACCATTAAAGATGTTTGAAAAAATTATTGTCACATGAAAAATTGGAGCGACAAAAATGTCATTTAAAGTGACAACTGTCGTATAAAGTGACTTGAGGCGTAAAAAAGGACTTCAATAATACGAAAATTGATGCGATGCGACTTTAGCCATTTAAAGGTCTTACCTCATATATGAAAAGTTTTTCGTCTTCAGGGATTCATTTCTTATATTCGTCACCCATACCCGTTTGCATGAGAAAAAAAAGGAGAGCATGTCATGCGAGAAATATATAAACTGCTGGAAATTTGACGAAAAACTTCAAAACTGCAAGAATAATGACGAAATTCTTTTCAGAATTAACCAGTAAACCAATTAACTGCAACAATTTATCTTCGGCAAATCTCAACCGCATATTTTCTTGACGATATTTTTTTATTGAAAAAAGCCGAAGTAAATTAAATTTCCAGTTTATTACATGTTTTCATTAAGTAATATAATTGATTCTAATTTAAAATAATTTTTTTTACAAAATATTTTTAAAATACATTCCCGCTTTATATTTTTTATTGTAGTTTTTTTTGTTGATTTTTTGACACTTTGACAATATTTTGAATTTTTATGTAAAACATAAAAAAAGTGTGTGAGTTGTGTGAAACATAAAAAAAGTTAAAACAAATACTTATTTCCTTTTAAAAACAATAGATATGAATAGTAAATGATTCGTAAATAAACACAATCAACTGTTTGTCTCTTTCAAACAAAAAAATTGTAGTTTGATCTGCTCGCCACCTGTGTTCGTCTTCAAGAAGCTTGTCTTGAATCCCTGAAGACGAAAATCTTTTCGTAGATGAGGTAGGACCTTAAAGTGACATGACTTGCCTTCGGTAATCGGGGTGTTAATCATTCAATTTCATTTAATTGTTGTTTAGAAAAATTTAATTATTGTACGCGATTGGGTTTTCTGTTCGTTCGCGCGGGTGTTAGTGAACCGTAAGGCTGGGCTGGACGAAGCGTGCGACCGAAAATTGGGCTAGAGAGGACGATGGTTGGAGCTGCCAGTCCTCTCCAGGTGAGTTTTTAATTTCGAATTTTTAAGGTTATGGCTATGAAGGTGTGAATTTTTTTTGGTTGAGTGGAGCTCCCTGGGGCGAATCCCGATGTTCGAATGGCCCTTATCATTTGGTGCTATGCACGGTAAACAGGGTGGTAGGTTAAAAATATCGGACTGGTGAAGCGGAATAGATTCAAAGCCAAAATGGTTATGGAATGTAGCGGGTCTACATTTAGTACCGTTAGCTCACTAGTTAGTTCCTTGAGACTATAAACATTGAGCTCAGTTTTTTTCTGGCTAATGGTTCGCTATAACCGTACTAAATGAATAAACCAACAACATGGCCTTAGTTTCTTTTGTGGATCAAACAAATAGTAATTTTTTTATTATTTGGAAGGTGTACGTATCCTGAAAATATTTTCAGTTATAAACCGGTATATATACATAACAGTTTAATTAGCTCATTAGTTCCTTGAGACTATAAACATTGAGCTCAATCTTTTTCTGGCTAATTATTCGCTATAATCGTACTAAATGAATAAAACAACAACATGGCTTTAGTTTCTTGTGGGATCAATCAAATAGTAAATTTTTTTGTTGTTTGGTGTGTATAGGTATCCTGATGATATGGGTATACAGGTATCCTGATGATATTCAGGTATAAACAGTTTCCGGTTTCTGTAAGTTTCACCTTCTGGCTAATTGGTGTCCCGTTTGCACTGCAAATTTTTAACAAATTTCTTCCTGCATTAACTCTCGTTTTCTTTTTTTCTCTCTCTCTCTCATCTAGGACTGCAAAAAATTTTTTTGTGGACGGTAGTGTTGGTCCACATAGTACTAGAATCCTCCCTTCCGACTGAGAAGCTTAGCCTTCCAGGCAGTCCGGACCATATATGCATTTATATACGAAAACTTTAAGATTTCGTATCTACAAAATCCAAAATACCTAACCCGTCACAAAATGGCGAGAGTGCTAGTTCGAAATGGAGTTCTTATTTTTAATATTTCTGATTCTTTTTTTTTCTTACAAACCGCAAGGGTGGGATGGTCCTTTAGACCATCTTTCAACGGGTATTATGAACCAGCGGACCCCAGTTAAGAGGAGAATTCTGACTCTGGAAAGAATGTCAAGGGTCAAGGGACTTGAAACGTCTTGTGTTGAGAAAATGTTGGTGAATGGTGGAGATTCGCCATTACCAAACCAGCCATGACGGTTTAGCTGGCCTTGAGTTCTTGAAGGCGTAAGAGTTCCCCACAGTACGCTCAAAGTAATTGCATACCACTATCTTCGTAATTTTTTGTTTTAGAGCGTATTTTGTTAGGGTGCTGTGAGGCTGCAGTCGGGCAGACGAAACCAGAAGTACATCAGTCGGATGTAATGGTCTGGTGATCGTGCTGTTTTGGACTGCTTTCTCTCCGCACCAAACCTAATACCTAGTTCTCCATTCAGGAAACTTCGGTGATATCTTTTGACGGGAGGGGAATGTTTCTTTCTAGGGTGCTGGTGCTAGGGATTCAGGGCCGGATCTACCATAGGTGCAATGGAGCGACCACACCCGGCGCCAACACAAAAGGTGCCAAAATTGAGTTTTGTTTTAAATTTTAAGGAAAATTAAAATTTATTTTTCTATATAAAAAACAACAATTTATTTTTGTATATTTGTTTTAATTTTTGATCTACGGGCGTGACAGCCCCGTGTACTCTTGTTGCTGCTATTGACATACGATTCAACGTGAAATATTAGATACCACTGGCAATAGCAGTGAGATATTACCAGCCAAGATGATATCATATGGGAGCATCCAATGAACTCTATTCATCCAACAGTACTCTCAATTTTATATGCAGTTTTCTTTTTTCTATAAATTATTGTTATAAATTATGCGGCGTCATCTTCTGGAGAAACTCTTAATTTTTTTCAACTATATTTAATTTTTTTCAACTGCATATTCGCATATTTTTCGATAATTTGTTAATAATTCGTGTCATGTTTTAATAATTCGTTTGTCATGTATGTCGTTTTGATCGTTTTAGGCAGCACACGAAAAGTTTAGTTTAGCCAGCAATGAAACTTGTTGGGAAAACTGAAAATCAGCTGTAAGACTTCTTAAACCGTAGAATTTTAAAACACTTTAATTGAAATTCCTTTGGACCAGAGACGATAACACAATTTGGAGCAAAATGTTTAGCGACGATATTGCTTTAAATATCTTTGCAGTTTAATTTTGTGAATCTCTCCAAAATTAATGTTGTTTCTAAAATGATACAAAGTCTGAACTTGAATGTAATTGCTGACGGGTTTTTTAGAGAGCGATTCGAATATTTCGCATCCAAATCAAATACGAATTCATCGTACAGGAAAGAATTTAAAATGAAACACAAGATAATGCAATATAAGTTCCAGGATCCTTCACAAAATTCCTTTTTCTTCTATTGACTTTTTTTTTTTAACGGCGTTCATGCTCCATGTAGGAGTGTTGCCAGGCTAATCAGCTTTGAGTATTCACCACGGTCATTCGCAACAGCGACATAATTACCATGGCAGCCGATTTTTTTAAGGTCGTTTATTACGTCAGTCTCCCATTGTAGTCGTGGTCTACCTCGCGGTCGCCCACTCCCTGGAGTACTAACGTACATTTTTTTAATCATTCCAGACTGTGAATTGGCTCGTAGAACATGCCCAAACCAAGCAATCCTATTAGAACAGATACAACCTATTATTATTACTTTTTTTTTTTTAATAAAATGTGTTGTGTAGTAGGAATTACAATATGTGTCACAATAACACATAAAAACCTTTTAAGACCAAGGTCCCACAACAACATACGTTCAATGGTGTTGATGGACGTAAATCTTTCTTTTTTTTTTATATTTGTTGTTAAAGAATGGATAACTAAACAAAAAATTCTATCACTGACAAAATATGACTTAGGCCAACATTTTATGATAGAATAGAGAAAATAAAAGTAAATTAAAAAGTAAATAGCAAATTTTTACAAAAATTTGCTGAAACAAAACAAAAATGTAGCTACCAATAATCCAGCCGGTTGCATATTCCTAGATCCTGTGACGCACCGTCTTTCTTGAAGATCCAAGCCCACACATAGTTATATGGAGGCTCGTTTCTTCAAGGAAACAATAGCGTCCCGTCATCAAGGATTATTTCACAGCTAAGATTGAGGGTGCTACCGTTGACTGAATACAGTTCATCCGCCACCACCCCTAAGATGTCACCCTGGCTAGTGATATCTCACCGCTATTGCCAGTGGTATGTGATATCTCACGTTAACTCGTATGCCAATAGCAGGGACTGGAGTACGCGGGGTTGTAACACCAAAAATAAAAATAAAAAATCAAAATCAAAAATAAAAAAAATTTTCAAAACATTAAAAACTGATCCCTCCGTGCGGGTAACCTCAAGAAGGTTTCTGATCTCAAAGTTATATCTTCTATTGATATTGCTATTAATTCATTAGAACGTTTATTCTTACGGATGACCAGTGCACAATGATAGATATGGCTTTTTATATAACATATTTTAATTAAAAAACTAAGATAGGGATTGGATTTTAAAATATTTGAAACTTCTATAGAAAATTTTACACCTCCTATATTTACAAAACATGCAAGATATTTTCCCTATTGATTTAAAGCCAAGATACTGTCAATAACAGTAGATCCCGCTGAAAGGAGCTGTTCTAAATTACACCAGGTGATGAAACATGAGCCGAGAGAGATTAGTTGCCTTTTCTCTTATATCAATTGAATCTGAAATTTTTTATTTATGAAAATACGAACCGGCAATAAAAGAGTTTTCTGAAAATAAAGCCATAAAAGTGAACATATATGTGATTCTTTATGTAATACAATTTTATTTGTTTGTATATATGAATGTTATAGTATTTTTGATTTTCATATTATAATTATTCTTTCTTACAAATTAATGTTATTTTTATTTTCACATTTATTCATAATTTGTTTTAATAATTTTTATTATATTGTAACGTAGAGCAACTCGGCCATTGCTTATATTCGGTTCGACTTCTAGATTTAATAAACTTAAACAATGGATTTTCTTTACGTTATAAATACTATTCGTCCATTTATCTTATTCCACTTTCGTAATCAGTTTACTACTATTTTTTTTCACATTGTGTAAATTATTTATGATTATCTCATATAATTATACCGTATCACTGCTATATTATCAATAACTTCTGGCACCGTTAATGTTCAACTAACTGTATCGTTTATTTTGAACTAATCTATCGCCAACGCAACCTTTTTTATGCTAGTCAAAAATTAAATAGCAAAAAACATAACACAATCTTCGAAAGTTCGCACCTAGGTGTGAAATCTACAATTTTTAATTTGTTTATTTACCTACTCTATCATAGACTGTGTAGTTTTTATTTTTGTATTAGATAAAATTATTTAATTCTGTTTTTATCTTCAGAAACTTATTTAGATGTTATTCAATTTGTATTGCGTTAGCAGAACCATTTTCCAGTAAGAAAACTATCAATAGATTTTTTTACATCGCACTCCATAATCGTTACAATATTTGAAATAAATTCGTATAATATTTTTTGTTTATTAAAATAAATTTGTATTTACTGTGCAATTGCTTGCTCGAACATATGCCTCTATATATATACCTAACTGAACTTTAAGCATTGACCGTATAAGTATAAAGAAGGAAATAGTTTGGATTGGACCCAAGCAATTACCGTCCTATTTCAATTTTAAACTCAATCTCAAAAATCTATGAGAGAGTGCTATATAATCAACTGCTTAATTTTTTAGAGTCTAATAAAATACTCTCTGAAAACCAGTTTGGTTTAACAAAATCATCTAACACGACAGCTGCATGCATAAACCTAACTGACTTTATCAGTTCCAATCTTGATAAAAAAAGATATGTATCGTGTTTTTTCTTAGACATCAAAAAAGCATTTGATACAGCGGAACACCATATTATAATTAAAAAACTAGAAGATATGTCGCTCACGGAAAACCAAATATGCCTTTTTAAACAATACCTGCTTAACAGAACACAAATAGTTATTGTTGGTGGAAAAGCAAGTCAACCTTATACTATAAAAAAAGGAGTACCACAAGGCTCCATTCTGGGTCCATTTCTTTTTAATATTTTCATTAATGATCTTACTCTGTTAAAATTATTTGGAAAAATTCAACTATATGCCGATGACGCGGTTATTAAATATGAGAGTTCCTCCCTAGAAGATCTGTACAAAGATATGCAATACGATCTTAATATTATTCAGAACTGGTTTAATGAAAACTATTTAGCTATAAATGTAAAAAAGAGTAAATATATGGTTTTTGAGAATAATCGAATAGACTTTCAACAGTGCGACTTGATTTATAAGCTGACTTATAACTGTGAATCAATTGAGAGAGTTGAGCAATATAAATACCTTCTACTTCTGATTGACCACCAACTAAAATGGGATAAACACGTCGATAAAATCAAAAGTAGTATAGTTCCATATATTTTCACCCTAAAGAAGATTAGCAAATTGGTCCCAAATAGAGCTTTATTTATGATTTATAACTCGTATATTCTATCTCAAATAGTGTATTTAAATCCTATCTGGAGTGGTTGTTCAAAAAAAAAGATGAAGGAGATTTTTATCTTGCAAAAGAGAGCAATTAAATATATAAATAAATTGCCTTACACAAACTCAACAGAACAACTATTTTTGCGTCACCCACGCTATACATCATTATATATTATAAATAAAACTGAATTAATACTAACCGTGTTTAAAATTATTACAAATAGAATAAAACATTCATTTAATCTAACCAAAGTGTTCAGTGTTCATCATACTTTCAATTTCACCAGAGTTCGTTTTGCTCTAAACAAGATTATCCACATCATTATTCTAACTTAATGGTTTTACCGGAAAAAAAACATATGATCCGAACATAGTGGAGGTAAATTGTATTAGCTTCATTTTGCTTTATGCTAATTTTTAGTCTTTTTCTACTTGCACCATCAAGTCGCAATTAACAAAATTTAGAAACAAATATAAATTAGAAAAATTAAATAAATATAAAAGAGATAAAATAATTATTGTGTTTCGCAATAAAGTGAAATTATTCTATCACCGTAGATTTTGGTCCTTCGAGGTTTTATCAACTGGTACCAGCAGACAACAATCAACAAGCGAATCAAGTTAAAGAAAACTAGCACGAGGTAAGGCTTCTAAAACATTGATAAGTATCATTTATTTATTCTAATTATTTGTGATTTCTTGCAAGTTAAATTATTAATAAAATTAAGATTTATATTTCAAATGATGATACATAAGTTGGATGTGTTTTTCGTTTAAATTCAGTGATATTGTTTTGTTACAATTGTAAAGAAAGGATTGTTCGTGAAATTAGTGTTAAGTGTAATTAATTTCTTGTATGCATAACAAGCAAAACACAAGAAGCATCCAACGCCATTTTGAATAAGTATCATTTAATTTCTTGTATTCATTACAAGTTTAATTGATAAGCTTTATATATAAAGTTAAGGTGATAAATTAAATGCATTAACATTGACTTACCGTAATATTTGCTGAAAACATATTGGTTGTCTTACATGTAAAATATATTATTATTTTTTTCGTGCAACGATTGTTATTGTAATTATTTTGTATGGTGAATGATAAACATCATTCATAAATATCATATCATTGTTAGTTTCGTATATGTAGCACGGCTAAAGGGAATTTTTAGAAATTCATTCAGAAATCTGTTATCGTAGTTCGTACGCTTCAAGTATTTAGAGGTGGGATATCATAGTGCTGTAGCTTAGTAATGGAAGCATTAAAGAAGAGACGTTCCGTAGTTAAGGCGTTATTAACAAAAAACTTGACGTATGCTGACCAAGCAGATGCACAAACACCAGTAGAAGAGATAAAGGCACGATTAGATAAGACGGTTGAATTATGGAACGATTTTGTGACCATCGAAGGCTCTATGTTTGAAATTGATGCCACCATCGAATCGGATATGCTAAAAATCGATGATACATATTATAACATAATCTCAAAACTAAGTTCGGTGATGAAGTCTCATACACTTGGGGTCGCTAATCAATCAGTCGCGGATATTGCCAATACAAGCATCAGTGCAATATCCGAAATAAAGTTACCACGTTTAAGCATTCCTTCATTCTCTGGTGATTATAAAGAATGGCAATCATTCTATGATCTATTTACTGCATCGGTTCATAACAATCAAACGTTATCGCCTGCTCATAAGTTCCAATATTTAAAAGGTCTGTTAACCGGTGAAGCAAGTGCGCTAGTGAGACAATACTCAATAACGGAAGCAAACTATATTGAGGCACTAAAAAGTTAATTAAACGGTATGATAAAAAACGACACACCATCAACTCATTACTAAAAGCATTTATCGAGCAATCTACAATACATCAACCGTCAGCTAGCTCAATCCAGCGCATTTTAGATGTCTCTGATGAAGTTGTTGGCGCCTTGCGAGCGTTGGGACCGTCAGCTGAGACCCGCGATCCATGGTTAATATATATCATTCTTAATAAACTTGATGATGAAAGCAAACAACTGTATAGAATATCCAAGAGTGCAGTTGTTATTTGATTTTTTAAACAAACGAGCTGATGCTCTGGAAGGGATGCGAGTTCCTGTCAAGCGTGCACCAATAAAAACACAACCAACCTATAAAAGTTATTATTCCGAGCCCGTTGCAGTATATCCCATCTGTTCCAAGGCGGATCATTGGTTATACGAATGCCCAAGTTTCATAAATATGAACGTACTTGAACGTCGAGAGTTCGTGAAGAGCTCTTCTCGTTGTTACAACTGCTTAAATTCATCTCATAGAGTAGATCAATGTCGTACTCGCAAATCATGTCATATTTGTCGTAAACGTCATCACACATTAGTTCATTATGAAACCGAATCTGATCAATCTAAGTCATCAGTCCAAGCGTTATATTCTGCATCAAGTAGTACTATGTGTAGTTCATCTATCGATAACAAGGTACATATCAACAATAAACCAATCGTCAATACTGAATCATCTAGTAACAAATCAACACTCAACAATCAAAAATCAACTCTGTATACTAAATCTGCTATCAACAATGATTTAGCTATCAACAGTGAACCTCCTATCAACGATAATGCAGCAATCAACTCTGAAGCTTCAATCAACTCTGAAGCTTCAATCAACTCTGAAGCTTCAATCAACTCTGAAGCTTCAATCAACTCTCAATCATCTTTGTCACAACATGTTTGTTCTCAAACTAATGAGGAAGTCTTATCATTGGTACATTCTCAGACTAAATATAAGGGGGATGCCTGTAGTCAAATTGTGCAAATTTTGTTGCCTACTGCGATCGTAAATGTTCAAGACGTGGCCGGGAGAATGGCACCTTGTCGGGTGTTACTCGATTCTGGGTCACAAGCTTCATTTAACCGAGGCTTGTGTTCAAAAATTGTCGCTATCAAGAACGTATTCTCGAGTTTCAGTAGCAGGTCTAGGATCAGCTGGAGCAAGCATAACGAGAGGTCGTACAACATTACAAATATCATCCAGATGTAAACCTATGAGCTTAATCGTTGATGCTTTGATATTGAAGAAATTAACATCATCCTTGCCAGCAATTGAGTTTGATGTATCAGAATGGAGTTACATTGAGGCTATTGAGCTAGCTGACCCATTGTTTAATATGTCAAATCATATAGATATTTTGATTGGGTCAGATCATTTCTTTCAAGTTCTGGAACAAGGACAAATTATTGGTCCAAGAGGGACACCGGTTGCACAGAATACACTATTTGGCTGGGTTATAGCTGGGCAAGTGCAAAGGACGAATTCTACTCTTAATACCATTCGTTATAGCCTTCATGTTGATATCGATGCTGCATTAAGAAGGTTTTGGGAGATCGAAGAAGTAAACAACCTGCCCAATAGTAATTACACAGAAGAAGAAAATTTATGTGAAACTCATTACGAAAAAACACATTACCGAAATGAATCAGGTCAGCATGTGGTCCGGCTTCCATTCAAAGCAGAAATAGTTGAATTAGGCAACTCTAAAATTATGGCAATCAAAAGATTTAAATCATTAGAACATCGGATGAAATCGGATGATAATCTACGTAAGGAATATTCATCGTTCATGAATGAATATATATCATTAAAGCATATGGAAGAAATTCCAATAGAAGATCAATTTACCTCAAACACATTATCGTACTATTTACCACACCACGCCGTACGAAAGGAGTCCAGCACTACTACGAAGTTACGAGTAGTTTTTGATGCGTCCAGTAAATCAATGTCTGGACACTCGTTAAACGATATTTTAATGACTGGACCCACTATTCAACAAACTCTAACATCCATATTGCTCCGTTTCCGAAGACATAAATATGTATTTACTGCGGACATCGAAAAAATGTACCGACAGATCAAGGTACATCCAGCTGACACAAATTATCAACGTGTTGTTTGGAGAGAAAATCCACGGGATTCAATAAAACAGTATCGCCTCAATACAGTAACTTATGGAACGACATGTGCTCCTTATTTAGCCATGAAGACGTTACATCAAGCTGCAACAGATTATGCATCAAAGTATCCAACTGCTGCAACAATTATTAAGAGGGATTTTTATGTGGATGATTTAATGTCTGGCGCGAATACTATATATAATGCTTTAGAGATACAACAGAATATCATCAAAATATTGTCATCCAGTGGATTTCATCTGAGAAAATGGTCGTCAAACTGTCCTGAATTATTGGAAAATATTTCAGTTATGGATCAAGAAATTTCATCGAAAGAAATTATAGAAGAAACAACTGCCATAAAAATACTTGGTCTACATTGGGACCCACATACGGATAAATTTAAGTTTAAAATTTGTTTACAGGAAACCAATTCCGAAAGAACCAAAAGAACATTATTATCTGAAGTGTCAAGAATTTTCGATCCGTTGGGCTGGTTGTCACCTGCTATTATCAAGATAAAAATTCTGTTACAACATCTGTGGCTATTAAGCTTAGAATGGGATGATGTATTGCCCGGAGCTAAGAAAAGGGAATGGCAAGCCATACGAGACGAATTTTGGGAATTGGAAAAAATCGAAATACCAAGATGGATTCACGTAGTCAATCATTTATACCAGCTACATGGGTTTTCTGATGCGTCAAAGGATGCATATTCTGCGGTGGTGTACTGTAGATCAATAGATTCGTTAGGCAATGTCACGACTATGCTGGTAACCGCAAAAACTAAGGTTGCACCCCTCAAACAACAAAGTATTCCACGACTTGAGTTATGTGGCGCATTATTAGTCGCACGACTTTTAAAGACTGCGAGATTGTCACTACAAGAAGAAGAAATTCCATGTTACGCGTGGACAGATTCTACTATTGTTCTGCAGTGGCTATCAGCACATCCCAGGAAGTGGAAAACCTTCGTCGCAAACCGAACATCTGAAATAGTATCAACAATACCGAGGAGTCAATGGAATCATGTTCCTTCAATGGAAAATCCGGCGGATATGGCGTCACGGGGTGTATTGCCGTCAGAACTTGTTAAGTTACAACTCTGGTGGAATGGACCAAATTGGTTAAACCAGGATCAATCACATTGGCCTCACCAACCAACAGTACTTTCTGACAACATTGAAGAATGCACAGCTGATCCAATTCAAATTTTTAATGTAGAATGCTCGCAGTCAATACTGGCTGAATTGGTTGCCAAATATTCCTCATGGTTTAAACTGATACGAATAACAGCATGGTGTTCACGATTTATTACAAATATGCAAGAACGTATCAAACACAAGCGAACTTATGGATATTTGTGCAACCAGGAACTATATAAGACAGCTATGATGTATATAAAACTTGCTCAATCAGAGGCATTTTCTACTGAAATTCAATCAATTAGACTAAAGGGATGTATTGAATCAAAAAGTCAATTAATATCTTTGCATCCATTTTTAGATAAAACTGAAATACTACGAGTTGGAGGAAGAATCCAAAATGCGCTTGTTCCATTTACAGTCAAGCATCCAGTGATTTTACCTAGATTACATCCAGTTACAAATTTATTAATCAAGGATACACATTTTAAACTACTACATGCTGGAGCATCATCAATGTTAAGTTATATAAAGCAAAAATATTGGATCATTGGATGCAAGGAACTAATACGACGTCATATTTACCAGTGTGTGAAATGTTTTCGCGAAAAAAAAGAAACGGCCCGACAATTGATGTGAAATCTGCCAGCTGTACGAGTGAAATATACAAGACCGTTTTTGCAGACTGGGATTGATTACGCCGGTCCAATAACATTGGCATTATCTAGGGGGCGTGGTCGAAAGACAATTAAGGGATATATTGCTCTGTTTGTCTGTCTAAGCACAAAGGCAGTACACATAGAATTAGTTGGTGATTTAACTACAGAAACATTTATTGGAGCGTTGAAAAGATTTACATCCCGACGTGGAATTTGTTCGGATATCTTTAGTGACAATGGTACCAATTTTATTGGTGCAAAACGTGTACTCTCTGAACTTCATCACTTGCAAATTTCAGAAAACCATAATTTATTAATTTCTAATTTTTTATTAAAGGATGGCACAAACTGGCATTTAATACCACCAGCAGCTCCGCATTTTGGTGGAATCTGGGAGGCTGCAGTGAAATCTACGAAGCATCATTTAACACGAACACTAGGCAGTTCAATACTCACTTATGAAGAAATGGTTACATTGTTAACTCAAATCGAGGCAATATTAAACTCAAGACCACTATGCCAATATTCTGCAGACGAACTCGATCCATTGACTCCAGGTCATTTTTTGGTTGGACATCCTTTGACATTGGTTCCGGAACCCAGTTTAGAGCACATCAAATTATCCAAGTTATCGAGATGGCAATCGATTCAACACATGACTCAACTATTTTGGAAGCGCTGGCACATCGAGTATTTAACATCTATGCAAAAACGTACTAAGTGGAAATCCGCAAGTCCAAATGTCAAAATCAATGACGTCGTTCTACTAAGGGATGAAAATTTACCGCCTGGGAAATGGTTGATGGGCAAAGTCTTGGAAACACATCCTGGGTCAGATGGGTTAGTACGAGTAGTCACCCTAAAAATAAAAACTGATGAAATCAAAAGACCAGTTTCCAAATTATGTATTCTACCTATGTAATGTTTATATACATTTTAGTTTAATTATAGCTGCTTAGTTTTAGAGATATTTATTTGTAAATTTAGATCTGTGCATTAACTCAAATTATTGTAACAAGTTATCAACTTAATAAGTAGTGATTAGGTATCAGCTGTGTTCTTATCGTATTGTAATTATTTCGTATATCTCTTGAATCGACTGATTCAAGGCGGTCGGAATTGTAATGGATAGTCTGGACTAATGTCTGAACCTAGTGTATTATAGTCGCAGCTTCCTTAGTTGTTATTTCTTGTATTAATCTGTACCGCTCAGGATAGTTTCTCATCCATTCATCATCAATGGTCATATTTCGTATAGTTCCCTTAACCCATAGTTTTCTTAATTTTCTTAAAATCTATCTAAGTTTTCAATAGCTGGACAAACATATGTGAGAAAGAAAATTGCACTAATTACCCTGATTTTATTTATTAATTAATATAACATAATATTGGTTAATTTGAATTAATTAATAATTTTCTTTAATTATCATCCATATAAACATTAAAATTTAATCTTACAACACCCTAAAATTGACGCGCGCTATGTTTCCATTCGATTATTCTCACTATACTACTTCAATTTGAATTCTCTAAACATCAAACGTAACTTACACAACGAAGTTTTCAAAACCTTACAACAGCTGTGCGTTTATTTTTACAGTCATTAACATGCAAAGAAGTATTATCTTGCTTTGTTATACATTCAATCTTTTTTCTCTTTGCATGAGAAGAAGAAAATTTACTTCAAACAATCTTTCCGATTTAAAACCGAACTTCACTGTACGACTTTGGTAGTTCTGTAATGCCTGAACGCCGTAACGTCGATTAAACTTGTAATTGATTCATTCTGAATTCAATGATAAATGTTATCAATATATCGGAAATAGGTTGTATCGTAAAATTGTTATTGCGCAATATTTTGAAAAACCAAACAGTTTTGTTTAACTATAAAAATTTCCTAACACTTGATTTGAATTAATTGTTTTACATCTGAAACCCTATATTCGAGGTTTTCGATTTTCGAAAAGGAATTTTTTTTGGTATATATGGATCGACTGTAGTCTTTTCAATCTCTTAGTTTATTACATTTTGTGTTTGGTTGGTGGAACAATTGTTTTTCCATTCGAGACGTCTAGTTCGTTGGTTATTTTTTTTGACAGCGAATATATTATTTGGCTTGAGCTGACGTGTCAAAAAACTTGATTGCGGTTCCAGAGAAATAGGATTTTGTGTTTGTTTTCAAGAAAACCTGATGGGCAGGCATCATTGAGGGAATTATTCAGCTTTGATGGTAACATGACGTTCGTGTCTGACAAATGAAGAGGACCCATAGAGGAATAGTATGTAACTCGTCACAATCAGGTACCGATAATTTTTCTAGTTTAGAGGCCGCTTAACGGCAATAATAATATGTTTTCGTGGTTATTCTGATCATAAATATAATAATCACGGAACCTAAGTGACGGTCTGATAAAACACCAAAGTAAAATTCATTCATTACCCGTGTGTTTCATAAATGTTATTAAGAAACGAATGCCAACCGGAACTAGGTGTTTCTAGAACGAACTGTATCGATTAGTGATAACCTCCTGATACCTGAAGGTGATCTAACCTAAAGTTTACGGTCGCATATATATGTAGGAACAAATCCATTAATGGAATGATTGTTGAAATCTACCTCAACAAAATCCTGAGTTTTCGAAAGGAAAAAGAAAGCAAAAATCAATTAATGGGATAATCAATTAATCGATTAATGGGATAGTGTAAAAGAAAGAATAACATTCCATATTGCCAGTTTTAAATCGATTTATTAGATGTATTATACAAAACCAAATTAAGTGTCTTCCAAAACGAAATTATTGGTTGAGTTTTATTAGCATAATCCTGTATAAAGAACAATGCTCTATGTTTCTAAGTGGCGTTTGATTATTAACTGTATATATTAATTAAGTGTAATAAAACCAAATTAAGTGTTGCAAAAGAAAAACTAGTTAGTTATTGATGACGGTAGCATAATCGTGTGAAACACAGAAAAACAGAGTAACGTTCCATATTTTTTTTATTTTAATTTAAACTAAATTAAGTATACAAAACAAAATTGAGTTTTTTTTTTAAAGAAATTATTTTATCGTTGTTTGTTGGCGTAGTATTAGTCCAATCGGGTATAATTAACTGTATATATATATATATATATATATATATATATATATATATATATATATATATATATATATATATATATATATATATATATATATATATATATATATATATATATATATATATATATATATATATATATATATATATATATATATATATATATATATATATATATATATTAATTAAGTGTTATAAAACAAAATTAAGTGTTTCAAAAATACTAGTCATTTATGGATAATGAAATTATTTATTGTTTGTTGTTAGCGTAATATTAGTCTAATGGTGCTTTCATTAACTGTACATATATTAATTGAGTGTTACCCAACAAAATCGAGTGTTTTAAAAAAAATATTGTTGATATTGTTAGCTTAAATTTAACCTAGATAAATTATACAAAACAAAATTGAGTATTTGGAAAGAAAGGAATTGTTTTTTTATTGTTGATTGTCAGCATATTACTAGCTAAGCCGCCATGAAACCACAAATTCTGAATACGTACTGGTTAAAATTCATGAACTGGATAGCAAATAAAAATCATTGGCATCCATTCTACGTTCTAATAATATATTTCTTGAGTGTGGATCACCGGCTATTAGTACCTTGTTCAGAGCAGCAAAATCCTACATGCAAAAAAAAAACAACAACAACCAACTAATCAGTTCCATAGTTCAGTTTACAAATTTAGTCAGCGTTAAATTATACAAAATTATTGTCATTACCTTTTCAACGAATTCAACTATATGTACAATTTATTCAGCCTTCATTGGTGCAACTTATTACATTTTTTGGATTTCAACGCATACGGCGACAATTGCCTCTCAACGTATTGCTCCACAACCGTTGATACAAAATTATTACAGTTCTACTTCAACGAATAATTTCACTGGTATTGGTGTAAATTACTACCTTTTTGATTTCAACGCATCCTGCAACAATTACATTTCAACGTATTCGGCTGTAATTGCGGTAATTGTTACCATACTCACCTGTGATCATAAATTGATTCGGCGTTTATGTTTACAACCAGATACAACGTTTCTACCTAACATTTTTTAAATTATTCAACATTGCTGATTACCAGATTGATTAACGTTTCTACTTAACAATTTTATTTTACATTTATAAATTATTCAACACTGCTGATTGCCAGTTTGATTACGTTTCTACCTAACATTTTATTTAACATTTACAAATTAATCAACGTTGCTGATTACCAGATTGATTAACGTTTCTACTTAACAATTTTATTTTACATTTATAAATTATTCAACACTGCTGATTGCCAGTTTGATTACGTTTCTACCTAACATTTTATTTAACATTTACAAATTAATCAACGTTGCTGATTACAAGATTTGTATAACGTTTCTACTTAGCATTTTGATTCAACAAAATTATACATCGATTGCAAGGTTATATAACGTTTCTACTTAGCATTTTGATTCAACAAAATTATCCATCGATTGCAAGTTCATATAACGTTTCTACTTACCATTTTGATTCAACAAAAGTATCCAACGATTGCAAGTTTATTGAACGTGTCTACCTCACATTTTGGTACAACGTTTGTACGTGCAACTTTGATCAACGTTCGTGATATACAAGTATTTTCGAGAGATTTCAAACGTGACCAACGAGCGGATGGAGGGCTGATCTAAACAGGATGTTGGAGGCTAGGAGGATATAACCATGGGTGAGTCGATTTGAATGTTTTTTTTTTATTTTTTCTTTTTTTTATTATTCTTATGATTTAGGGGTGTGAATGTGTGTGTGTGTGTGTGTGTGTGGGCGTATGTGAGTGAACGTGGGGGTTGGACGTGTTGATCGTGGGTCTTTCGCAAATGGGGTCGCCAGAGTCTCTCTTTTTTTCACTTGTATTTCCTTCCATTTCTGTAAATTTCCGCGAATAGCGTACATTTCTGTATTTGTGCTGAAGTGGCAGGGTTTCTTAATCGTCCCCATGGACTGAAGCTGGCTTGGGGCAATAAAATAAATCTCGCTAGGTACGCTTCCTGCTATGCCATTCTCATTGGTTCGCCAATGAGAAAGCTCTTCATTACAAATTGGCGCCCAATGTGGGGCTTCTCTAAGGGTCCCTACAGCAATGTAGGACTCTGGAGGAGTCCCTCCATAACTTCAAAAATTTTGAAAAATTTTTTTTTAAAAATTTTTTTTCTTCATTTAATTTTCATTTCCACCCTACAATAGTTAGAGGCTCTGGCGACGTGGAAGCGATTCCCTGCTTCATACGCGCAGGAGCAAAGGAAGTCTGAGATCCCTCAGACTTTTCTTTGATGGGGAGTTGCGTCCCTACGCCTCCAGCAAGGTTTCTCCTTTTTGTTTTTTTTTTGTTAACGCAAGGGTGGGAATATTTCTTAGGAAGTATTCCCAATGGGCATTACAACCCCACGGACCCTAGTTACGGGCTGGGTTTCTGGCGATGTCACGAGGGCCGAAGGTGATTCAGGTGCCAGACCTAGACTGACGTGTATTGGTGTATACGCCAATTCTCGTCCGAGTCTGGTCACCTGGTCAGGCTTCGGGTTCGTGGTGTCCTCAGAGTCCAGTCCGAACTGATATTGTCTAATCGTTAGAGTCCCCTCCCGACAATATTGGTTTCCTATGGCCTGAGTGGTTTGGGTCCCCATGGAAAATACTGAGGGACATTTTCCAAGGTAGCCCGATCAGCTACTGAGGGAAGATGTCCGCTCAGCTTTTATGCCGTGGTTGACTGGATCCACTCAGGTCATAGCACCTCGCCCGTATGTGTTGGTGGTGTGGATCGCAGTTGGCGGGTGTTGTCGATCGAATGGTGGTCCAGAGGATTTATCTTCTGGCCATCCCGTCAGCACTTGTCAGCTGGGTGAGATCCCATCAGCACATACCCCATCTTATTCCTTTCCCACCCTACCTTTTCCCATCCTTTTACATCCCCTCTTCTTCCCTTTTCCTTTCTGATTTCCCATCCTTTAACGTAGTTTATAATTTCAATTTTCATTGGTCCCCAAATAATCAAACAAATCACAACAAACCAAAAACTCAAGCAATAGAAAGAACGGCGATCATCATCTTCAACCCAAGAGTGATGAACACCCCATGGTTGGTCCATCCTTCCTCCATCCGTAATTAAATAACTAAATATTTACAATAAATAAATAAATAAATATTTATAGTTAAATAAGTAACTAAATAAATAAATATTTATAAGTAAATTTATAAATAAATAAATAAATAATTAAATAATTGAGAAATAAATACTTAATAAATAAAACTGCTGGTATTACCAAATACTAATAAGTTTTTTTTTTCCAAAATTTTAGGTCCAACCACAACAATAATCATAATAATAATAATATAATAATAATCAATAATATAAAAGCCGTAAGTCTATCCTTCTATACAAGCGTAACGGATACCTTATCTATCCTTTTGTCTACAGTTTAAATATAGTTCAAATTGGTATATTGGTAGCGCGCTCGACTGATGACCATAAGATTGAAAGTTCAAAACCTGATTGTTGCAAATTTTTTTTTATTTTTTTTTTAAATAACATTAAAATTATTGTTTTTTTACACACTTTTATTTTATTCATATTCATACATACATTTCGTTTTACGATAATGCAGTTTTTAAATTTTTATTTTAAAAATAACATTAAAATTGTTTTTTTTATTCATAAATTCATTATTTTCTTTAAATAACTTTAAAATTATTGTGCTTTTTTATTTTATTATTCATGAATGAATTCATATAAATAAGTAATTCATATATAAATAAAACTTATATAAAATTTTGTTTTTGGATACTTAGAATTATCGATAAAGTAGTTCTTTAAAGTTAGTTAAAAAGTTAAGTTGTCTTTTGTATTTAATTTGTTCAAATTAAAATCATTAAAATCATTTCGATATTTACATTTCGATATTAAGAATAACAACAACTACTATAAATAACATTAAAATTATTGTTTTTTTACACACTTTTATTTTATTCATACATACATTTCGTTTTACGATAGAGCAATTTGATCGATAATGCAGTTTTTATAGCATTTTATTGCACTGTCATTTCCCGTTTCGTTCAAATTATTATAACTTCGATATTAACAAGAAAATTAATTAGTTTTTTACAGGCAGTGCTAAAAATCATATAATAGTGGTTTCCGATAATTATTTGCCATAATTTCATTCCTGTGAACTAAATTAAGGAAAAACAAAAACTACTATTTGAGTATGTATTTCTCTTGCAATATAATAGCTTTATCATAAAAGATCGTGTGACGTCATTTTGTTTAGTTATTTTAAGTTTTAATAAAAATTAGAATGCATTCAGGGATTTTATTTTAATTCAGTTACATAATACATATATTTATAATTTTTGTTGATGTTTTATTAATAAAACCTTTTTTATTTTGAATTAGTCACAAGATATGTAATATTTATTATGAAAAATAGATCGAATTTTTTTTAAAGGAATAATTTTTACATTAAATAGTAAAGTTGGTAGATGGTTTTTATAATAAGTTTATTAAAAAAGAAAAGAGGAAACAAATTGATTAAAGTACATGATTAAAGGTCTATTTCCTCACTTTTTGACACAACATTTCGTAAAATACTAGCGCTATTATGGCAGGACCAGAACCAGAAAATTGTTCTATAGTACAGCGAACATAACAGCATAGAAAAATATAGATTTTTAACAATTTTTAAAAACAATGTAGGTTGAAAACATTTGATATTTTTATGCAAAAAACAGTTTAGGTTATAATATACATTTTCAAACATTAATAATTTAAACCGATTTGATAAAATGAACTTTAAGAAACTCAGTACGAAATTTCGTTGTCATTGTCGATGTAGGGGGTTGTGAGAAAGGTTCGGAGCTCAACGCTAATCCTATATTTAATTTTTATTGTTTTGGTTTATTTTTTTTATAGAACATAAAAATTATTCCTTTTTCATAAAAATTCCTTCATAAAAATTCCATTTACGGCATTTAAATTTTTCGATAATGTAGTTTTTCAAAATTATTGCTCTAATTGTCTTTCAGCCGTTTCGTTCAAATTTATATCGTTGCGATATTAATAAGAAAATTAATTATTTATATGACAGATAGTGCTAAAAATCATAGAATATTTATATTGATTTACTAGGGGGTATCCCGGAGCCCGCGGGATACCCCCTAGTAAATCAATAGAAGGAAAACAAATAACATAAAAATCAATAAAAGGAAAATAAATAAAATTATTTACCAACAAAAAGGAAAATTTACCAGGAAACAAGTTATAAACCATAACTACTCAGTAACTTCAAGAAACAAGAATAGAATCACCAGCTCAAGACCCGGAAATATAATTAAGGAAAATTTACGGAGGATCAAGGATATGTTCGTGGTGTGTACTTAGTTAAGTGTTTAGCTTTTTGTATTAGGATATATAAGTCTTACTTTTAGGTTGATAGTACACATCATAGAACCTGAACCGTGAGTCTTCATTTAAAATTTTTTTTTATTTTCGTATTCATATTTCCTTTATTAAATCGTAAAGGTCCGGTTTAGACCTGAGGTCCCGGTTTCTTAACTTGATCCTTTCTTATACATATTATTAGGGTTAACTATTATTAAGAGATATTTACTACTTAAGTTTGTGAAGTACCAACATTTTACTTTATTCTCCTCGTTGATTGTAGTACCGATTGTGTTTCGATAGTATATCTGTTTTGTATTTTACGACCTTCGCGTCTCGGGAACCTCCAGATCTGCCCGGAATTGGGTCTGGAAAATTTTCATAATTGCCATCTTCTGCCATATTTGTAGTATACTTATTTTCTCTCAAATCTCACCGTTTATTTTTGTTCTGTTCATATATCAGCACCTTGGAAAACGATTGTAAATAGTAATAAAATAATATCAAGATATTAATAAATCTTATTTAATATAATTGTCGAATTGCAAAAGATATCGCGCGGCTGTTTGAGGTTTGAATAATGAAATTTCCATACAACTCTCTAAATTCTGCTCTAATATATTTTAAGTACTAAAATATTGTAATAAAGTATATTTTTTTTTCTGGTGGTAATTAGATTGTTTATTCGTTTTCAACGTTTGCAATAAGTAACAATTAGCTAGTGTAACAATTTTCTCTCCATATACTTGTCTTTATTGGTCTAGTCCTGTGCGGCGGTTTGAGTATTCATAATGTCTGCCGCTGATAAGATTGACGTTCTGGATAGGTCCAGCTCTTGTGCTGTTTGTCAACACGAAATAGTGCCGGCCGACGTAAAACTTCTCACTCGGTGTAACCACCTCTTTCATGACATCTGCCTCAACGACTGGTTGTTGCAGAATAGCACCTGCCCAATTTGTCGAGCCGCTTGTGAGCGTGCAGACTTACAGAGGTTACCCCGAGGGATGGATAAAACTAATGATACAGTGGTACCACCACCACCGCTACCGGTGACTCTATTACCGCAGGTTGGCAACGTCGTCCTAGTATTGGAAATCAACACTCTTCTACTCCCATGACAGTCCAACTCCCACGATCTAGACTCGCCGATGAAGTGCGAGGGAATATCGTTCAAAGATCTCCCATATATAGTACCGCTGTAGCGGAAGATCAAGGATTTCAGGAAGCGGTAAATGCTCACATCGATCAAGAAATTTCTAGGATTAATCACTCAATGATGCAATCACGTGCTCCGGCACCTGAAGTGTTACTACCCCTAGCGCATAATGTAGTCTCGCCCACCACCCCGCGACATCAATCGGTTCCTTCCAGAAATTATACGCCAGTAAATGCGTTTGTGCAAAATAATGTACCGGTACCACCAATGTTTGCTGAACCTCATCCTGCTCCTGCTCCAACTAGAATGCGAACACATCTCGAACAGCACTCTACAACAATTAGAAATTGGAACGTAACGTTCTCAGGTAGACCCGATGGTCTAGATGTTGAAGCGTTCATCTTCAGAATAGAGCGGCTGACAGAGATGTGTTTAAATAGCGATTTTACTATTGTCACCCGTTGTCTGTACCTGTTGTTCACAGATCGAGCAGCTGATTGGTTCTGGAGATATTTTCGCCAGAACCGACAGCTTATTTGGACTGACTTGTGTCATGCTCTGCGAATAGAATTTCAGGACCGGCAGACGGACGAAGAAGTGAAGGAGCGGATGAGGGCCAGGAAACAGCGGCCCACGGAATTGTTTGACGAATTCTTACAAGCGATTTATCGACTGGCAGATAAACTACGAGTACCGATGTCGGACGCGGAGTTACTATCCTTGATACGCAACAACTTGCGATTGGAAATCCGAAGGGAGCTGTTATACGTCACTATTTATGGACTGGAACATCTGCGCCAGCTCTGCCGTGATCGCGAAAAATTATGGGCCGAGTCAGTAACCAGATCGCGAGATTATAATATTAGACCATCTAGACCTGTGTCTGAGGTGGATTTAGATCGTGAATTCTCACAAATTCAAATTAGCGAATTGCCAACTGAATCGTTACCAATTACGTCCAACGAACTTGCGGCAATACAGCCTGCACATAATATGAAACGAATAACCAGTTCAACTATTTGTTGGAACTGTAAACGACCTGGTCATCGGTGGCACGATTGTCGTGAATCTCAGCGATTGTTTTGTTGGGGATGCGGAAAAAACGATGTATTATGTCCTAATTGTGAAAATTGTCGGGGAATCCGAAGGGGGGCTAGAATCCCAACACCTTTTCTCGCTCCCAGGACCTGTCTTAGAATCATCTGAGACCAAATTTAATTTATCTCCTGATCCTTCGAATATTTCATCTACCAATCCCAATAACCTACTAGTACATGATACACCGTTGAACCGAGCTTCAACATCCACTTTCGTAGAACACCCGTCGAACACTGCTTTTGGTATCATGGTACCCACTCATGCTCCTAATGTGAACTTATGGAAACGTACACTCGCTCATGCGGAACCACCACCATTATGTACTCAACTCAAAACATTTCAACAAAGATTGAAAGAATACTTGAAAATACGCTCGAACATATTTGTCGATGCATTATCCTACTTGAAACCTACAACACGTTCTGCACTCCGTTCTCGCATTTATTGGCAACAACGACATTTGTTTAAATCCAAAACCATTTCCTCCATTGTGAAATTGGCCAACGATGTGAGATCTTATGCTACCGTGTCAATATTGGGTAAACAACATACTGGACTGTTGAATAGTGGAGCGTCCTTGACTGTAATTGGTGGTGATTTTGCTAAAGAGATCGTGCAAACTCCAGACCTTTTGACTTACTCATCTGCAGTAGTTCGTACTGCCGATGGCCAAAGACAGAAGATCTTGGGGTTTGTAAAAACAAAGATCTCATTTATGAACCAAGTCAGAACCCTGGACGTCTTCGTTATCCCGTCTTTAACTCAAAATCTATATCTAGGTATAGATTTCTTTAATGCTTTTGGCTTGTTTAACCCAATATTTAGCTTACCTATATTTTCGACTACGGAGTCAGGAATTTCAGAATTGTCTATGGACAAACAGGAACGCTTACAAAACACTATCCAACTTCTACCTTCATTTTCAAAAATGGGTCTGGGTCGAACACATTTGATAGAACATGTGATTGATGTGGGGACGGCCGCTCCCATCAAACAACGTCACTACCCGATTTCGCCCGCCATTGAGAAACTGATGGGAGAAGAGCTGGATAGAATGTTATCTCTGGGTATTATGGAGGTTTCTAACAGTCCTTGGTCGAGTCCAGTGGTCTTAATTCGCAAACCTGGGAAGAATCGTCTTTGTTTGGATAGTAGAAAGGTCAATACAGTTACTAAAAAGGATGCTTACCCCCTTCCACAGATAGATGGAATCTTGAGTCGTCTGCCACAGAGTAATTTCATTTCCAGTTTGGATCTGAAAGACGCTTTCTGGCAGATACCTCTAGAAAAACACTCCCGAGAGAAAACTGCTTTTACGGTCCCTGGGCGGCCATTGTATCAGTTCGTAAGAATGCCTTTCGGACTGTGCAATGCGCCGCAAACGATGACTAAATTGATGGACCAAGTAATTCCTCCACATCTCAAGTCGTGCGTCTTCGTATACTTGGATTTTTTTTTTTTTTTTTTTTTTATTCTATGTTAGGCATGTTTAGTGTTAACCAATATAGATCAACGTCTCTGAATATCCGAAGATACCATGCTAACTAAGGAACTAGGGCTTGAAAGTATTATTCAATTTTCTTTGAGGAATTTATTAATGTTGATCTTAAAGTTTTGAGGATTAAAATTATCAGGAAAGACCCACGCCGGTAAGGCATTCCAGAGATGAGAAACTCTGTTAAAAAAATCGCGTTGAAAAGCGACAGTTCTACACCTAGTCACTCGAACCGTAAAAGGATGGGCTGATGTTGATGCTCTAGTGAAACGCGCAAAGTTTGCTGGTTCAGGCAAAATCGATTTGATCTCCGCAGACGTCCGTTCGTCCATAATATACTTGTAGAATACCGTCAAATCAGCGACGTCTCTTCTATGTTGCAAGGAATCAAGCTCGTTAGTAAGAGTCGAGTTGCCGATCAATTTAACAGCTCTCCGCTGTACAGAATCAAGACATTTCAAACTACTTATGTAAGCTCCTCCCCATATGTGAGAACAATACTCCATGCAGGGACGAATAAATGATTTATATATTAAAAGAAGCTGCTCGCTATTAAAAACCTTACGACAACGACCCAAAAATCCTAATTTTTGAACAGCGTTTTTTGCTAGGCTAAAAATATGAGAATTCCATTTCATACTATTTTCAATCTCAACTCCTAGAAGTTTAATAGATTCTTTCTCTTCAAGATTATTTGAATCAAACTTTAATAAAAATGGATTAGGTGTTGATAACCTAGAAAAATGGCAAACTTGAGTTTTACTTGTGTTGAATTCAACACTGTTAGCAACTCCCCAATCTAAGATGGTTTTTAAATCAATATTTAATGAGTCTATCAAGTTTGATCTAGCGATATTAAGATTTGATGGTGCATACAAATTTGGCATTTCATGTGACGCATGAAGTGTGCTATCATCAGCAAAACTATGGATGGGATTAACTGTTGAACCTAGCAAGTCATTAATATAGAGAAGAAAAAGAGTAGGTGATAAAGCGGAACCTTGAGGAACACCAGCGTTAGTTGAAAAGATATTCGATGAAACACCATCAACATTGACCTGAAATTTGCGCTCGGAAATAAAGCTTTGTAACCAAGAAATAAGTTGCTCATCTAAGCCGTAGCATCTCAATTTGCAAATAAGATTGTTGTGCCATACTTTGTCAAACGCTTTGGCAATATCAAGTGCGACGCCAAAGGTCTCACCATGGTTTTCAAGGATGATCTTCTAATAGTTACAGATACCTTTGAGGCCCATCTGAAACTGTTAGAAGATATCTCCCAGTGTCTTAGACGTGCGAACTTGACGATAAACGTGGAAAAAAGTAAGTTTCTCTTGCCGGAGGTAAAATATTTGGGATATGTTGTGGGTGGTGGTACGTTGAAAATTGATCCTGATAAAACTCTAGCTATTTCTGACTTTCCTACACCGCGTACGTCCAAACAGATTCGACGTTTCCTGGGTATGGCGGGTTATTATCGCCGTTTTATCTCTGATTTCTCTGCTATGTCCTCTCCAATATCAGATTTGTTGAAGAAAAATTCTAATAAATTCATATGGACACCAGAAGTTGAAATAGCATTTATAAATCTCAAAAATGCTCTCATATCAGCACCAGTCCTCATAAACCCCGACTATACTAAACCCTTTACTCTCCAGTGCGACGCTAGTAATGACGGTATAGGCTGTGTATTACTGCAGTGTGACATGGACGGTATGGAACATCCCATAGCGTACATGTCCAAGAAACTAAATTCTGCGCAACGCAATTACTCAACTAGTGAGAAAGAGTGTCTAGCCGCCGTACTTAGAGTAAAGAAATTTAGAGCGTATGTCGAGGGTCAGGCCTTTAAGATCATAACTGACCATGCTTCATTAAAATGGTTAATGCAACAAAAAGACCTTTCTGGTCGATTGGCTCGTTGGAGCTTGAAATTGCAGGTTATGTCTTTGATATTGAGTACCGAAAAGGAAATTTAAACATAGTTCCAGACACTCTATCAAGACGTGACTCTGTTGACGTCATTTCTGAATTATGTCCAGTGCCTGAATTAGATCTTAATTCCCCTTTCTTCAACACTTCTCGATATTTGGAGTTGGTAAATCTAGTTACCGAAGCAGACGGTACATTGCCTGATCTGAAAGTAATTTCTGGTCGGGTTTATAAACGATTGGCTTGTCTAGATCTTGATATTCCTTCAGAGGGTGAGGTTTGGAAATTGTGGTTACCTGAGGAATGCGCTGACGAGTGTATTGCAAGGGCCCACAATCCTCCTACCTCATCTCATGGAGGTCTAGCAAAAACCCTGTTTAATATTCGTAAATTTTACTATTGGCCTCGTATGTACACCCAGGTTAAATCCTACATAGGAAATTGTAAGACCTGTAAAGAAATCAAAGCGACTAATGTTCCACTTCGTGCTCCCATGGTGTCTCAGATGAAAACAGAACGAATTGGTCAGCGATTATATATCGATATTCTTGGCCCTTATCCTCGTTCAAAGGCCGGGAATATCGCTATTCTCGTAGTATTAGATCATGTTACTAAATATCCATTTTTATTTCCTTTACGGAAACTAACTGCTGAACCAATTTGTCATCTATTGGCTACCAATGTCTTTCACGTATTTGGTTGTCCAGAGGTAGTAGTGTCCGATAATGGGACCCAATTCAAATCTAAATTGTTTGAAGACTTCTTGGCGAAGCACGGAGTGAAACACACCTTATTGGCCTTATATTCACCTCAAGCTAATGCTTCTGAACGGGTAAATAGAAGTGTTTTATCTGGTATTCGAGCCTACCTGAAGGAGGAGCATTCTAAATGGGATCTGCATATGAGCGAGATCGCTTGCGCACTACGTTGTTCTCTTCACCAAACTCTTAAATGCTCCCCCTATTTCGCAATGTTTGGAATACCTATGGTGACTCATGGTTCGTCATATGAATTGCTGAGACGACTAAATAGTCTACATGACCCAGGTGAAACGATTCTGCGTCCTGATTACCTCAATAAGATTCGGACTCGAATTCTGGATTTAACTGCCGAAGCATTTGTCAAGAGTGCTGAAAGATACAATTTACGAGCTCGAGTAACTTTGTTTAAACCAGGTGATACGGTGTTCCGAAGGAACTTTATTTTGAGTGATGCCGGTAAGAAATTATCTGCTAAACTTGCACAGAAGTTTATTGAGACCAGAGTAATAAGGTTGGTAGGTAGCGCTGCTTACGAACTGGAAGACCTGGTTTCTAAACGTAGAGGTGTTTATCATTCCAAGGACATTCGCGCCTAACATCGGTAATAATTTTTTTTTGTCCGTATGCTAATAACTTTCGCTTGTGTTTCACAGCCATTGAAGGTCAAGAATATCGGCGACCATGAAATATGAGGGTGGTTTCGTTTTGATTTAACAGTTCAGCGAGTGTGTGTCAACTTTGGTGTTCGGGTCTTGGTGCAAAAAAATTTTTTTTGTTTCGACTATTTGCAAGTGCAAATTCCGAGATTGAACGTATTTGAATTTGGTTCAGTTGGTTACCTTGAAACTATATGAACAACCTTCCGAATCACTTGGACGGAAGCGTACAACAGTGTGGCCCGGCTAGCGAGTCGGAGAAGTATGAGACTCGTGTTAGTTCAGGTGTGGGTTGCGAGCCTGCATAACGTAAAAACGGAATTGTGTCGGATATTTCATCAAAGGAGTCGGCCCAATGATATTAATTTTTTTGTGACTTGAGAGTCTCGGGAACCCCCAGATCTGCCCGAAATTGGGTCTGGAAGATTTTAGTTATCCATCGCTTGCAATAGAGTAGAATACGGTTTTTATCGATACCCCTCCAAAAAGTTGTTTTATAATCCTAGATACTTTGTTACTTTGTTTCTGCTAAGACTGGGTGTGTAGTACTGATCGATTTGATTGCTAATCTGTGGAACATTGAGGTGCCTCACCATACTATTACGGATATACAAGGTCTATTTGCGATCAGCCTATGCTTTTTTCAACTTCTTTTTGGTCGTGAGTGTTCTTCCAAAAAGCACTTGTTCTGTAATGGATAGTCTGGACTAATGTCTGAACCTAGTGTATTATAGTCGCAGCTTCCTTAGTTGTTATTTCTTGTATTAATCTGTACCGCTCAGGATAGTTTCTCATCCATTCATCATCAATGGTCATATTTCGTATAGTTCCCTTAACCCATAGTTTTCTTAATTTTCTTAAAATCTAACTAAGTTTTCAATAGCTGGACAAACATATGTGAGAAAGAAAATTGCACTAATTACCCTGATTTTATTTATTAATTAATATAACATAATATTGGTTAATTTGAATTAATTAATAATTTTCTTTAATTATCATCCATATAAACATTAAAATTTAATCTTACAACACCCTAAAATTGACGCGCGCTATGCTTCCATTCGATTATTCTCACTATACTACTTCAATTTGAATTCTCTAAACATCAAACGTAACTTACACAACGAAGTTTTCAAAACCTTACAACAGCTGTGCGTTTATTTTTACAGTCATTAACATGCAAAGAAGTATTATCTTGCTTTGTTATACATTCAATCTTTTTTCTCTTTGCATGAGAAGAAGAAAATTTACTTCAAACAATCTTTCCGATTTAAAACCGAACTTCACTGTACGACTTTGGTAGTTCTGTAATGCCTGAACGCCGTAACGTCGATTAAACTTGTAATTGATTCATTCTGAATTCAATGATAAATGTTATCAATATATCGGAAATAGGTTGTATCGTAAAATTGTTACTGCGCAATATTTTGAAAAACCAAACAGTTTTGTTTAACTATAAAAATTTCCTAACACTTGATTTGAATTAATTGTTTTACATCTGAAACCCTATATTCGAGGTTTTCGATTTTCGAAAAGGAATTTTTTTTGGTATATATGGATCGACTGTAGTCTTTTCAATCTCTTAGTTTATTACATTTTGTGTTTGGTTGGTGGAACAATTGTTTTTCCATTCGAGACGTCTAGTTCGTTGGTTATTTTTTTTGACAGCGAATATATTATTTGGCTTGAGCTGACGTGTCAAAAAACTTGATTGCGGTTCCAGAGAAATAGGATTTTGTGTTTGTTTTCAAGAAAACCTGATGGGCAGGCATCATTGAGGGAATTATTCAGCTTTGATGGTAACATGACGTTCGTGTCTGACAAATGAAGAGGACCCATAGAGGAATAGTATGTAACTCGTCACAATCAGGTACCGATAATTTTTCTAGTTTAGAGGCCGCTTAACGGCAATAATAATATGTTTTCGTGGTTATTCTGATCATAAATATAATAATCACGGAACCTAAGTGACAGTCTGATAAAACACCAAAGTAAAATTCATTCATTACCCGTGTGTTTCATAAATGTTATTAAGAAACGAATGCCAACCGGAACTAGGTGTTTCTAGAACGAACTGTATCGATTAGTGATAACCTCCTGATACCTGAAGGTGATCTAATCTAAAGTTTACGGTCGCATATATATGTAGGAACAAATCCATTAATGGAATGATTGTTGAAATCTACCTCAACAAAATCCTGAGTTTTCGAAAGGAAAAAGAAAGCAAAAATCAATGGTTTTGGGTTGCTATTTGTTAATGGGATAGTGTAAAAGAAAGAATAACATTCCATATTGCCAGTTTTAAATCGATTTATTAGATGTATTATACAAAACCAAATTAAGTGTCTTCCAAAACGAAATTATTGGTTGAGTTTTATTAGCATAATCCTGTATAAAGAACAATGCTCTATGTTTCTAAGTGGCGTTTGATTATTAACTTTATATATTAATTGAGTGTAATAAAACCAAATTAAGTGTTGCAAAAGAAAAACTAGTTAGTTATTGATGACGGTAGCATAATCGTGTGAAACACAGAAAAACAGAGTAATGTTCCATATTTTTTTTATTTTAATTTAAACTAAATTAAGTATACAAAACAAAATTGAGTTTTTTTTTTTTAAAGAAATTATTTTATCGTTGTTTGTTGGCGTAGTATTAGTCCAATCGGGTATAATTAACTGTATATATATATATTAATTAAGTGTTATAAAACAAAATTAAGTGTTTAAAAAATACTAGTCATTTATGGATGATGAAATTATTTATTGTTTGTTGTTAGCGTAATATTAGTCTAATGGTGCTTTCATTAACTGTACATATATTAATTGAGTGTTACCCAACAAAATCGAGTGTTTTAAAAAAAATATTGTTGATATTGTTAGCTTAAATTTAACCTAGATTCATGAACTGGATAGCAAATAAAAATCATTGGCATCCATTCTACGTTCTAATAATATATTTCTTGAGTGTGGATCACCGGCTATTAGTACCTTGTTCAGAGCAGCAAAATCCTACATGCAAAAAAAAAACAACAACAACCAACTAATCAGTTCCATAGTTCAGTTTACAAATTTAGTCAGCGTTAAATTATACAAAATTATTGTCATTACCTTTTCAACGAATTCAACTATATGTACAATTTATTCAGCCTTCATTGGTGCAACTTATTACATTTTTTGGATTTCAACGCATACGGCGACAATTGCCTCTCAACGTATTGCTCCACAACCGTTGATACAAAATTATTACAGTTCTACTTCAACGAATAATTTCACTGGTATTGGTGTAAATTACTACCTTTTTGATTTCAACGCATCCTGCAACAATTACATTTCAACGTATTCGGCTGTAATTGCGGTAATTGTTACCATACTCACCTGTGATCATAAATTGATTCGGCGTTTATGTTTACAACCAGATACAACGTTTCTACCTAACATTTTTTAAATTATTCAACATTGCTGATTACCAGATTGATTAACGTTTCTACTTAACAATTTTATTTTACATTTATAAATTATTCAACACTGCTGATAGCCAGTTTGATTACGTTTCTACCTAACATTTTATTTAACATTTACTAATTAATCAACGTTGCTGATTACCAGATTGATTAACGTTTCTACTTAACAATTTTATTTTACATTTATAAATTATTCAACACTGCTGATTGCCAGTTTGATTACGTTTCTACCTAACATTTTATTTAACATTTACAAATTAATCAACGTTGCTGATTACAAGATTTGTATAACGTTTCTACTTAGCATTTTGATTCAACAAAATTATACATCGATTGCAAGGTTATATAACGTTTCTACTTAGCATTTTGATTCAACAAAATTATCCATCGATTGCAAGTTCATATAACGTTTCTACTTACCATTTTGATTCAACAAAAGTATCCAACGATTGCAAGTTTATTGAACGTGTCTACCTCACATTTTGGTACAACGTTTGTACGTGCAACTTTGATCAACGTTCGTGATATACAAGTATTTTCGAGAGATTTCAAACGTGACCAACGAGCGGATGGAGGGCTGATCTAAACAGGATGTTGGAGGCTAGGAGGATATAACCATGGGTGAGTCGATTTTAATGTTTTTTTTTAATTTTTTCTTTTTTTTATTATTCTTATGATTTAGGGGTGTGAATGTGTGTGTGTGTGTGTGTGTGGGCGTATGTGAGTGAACGTGGGGGTTGGACGTGTTGATCGTGGGTCTTTCGCAAATGGGGTCGCCAGAGTCTCTCTTTTTTTCACTTGTATTTCCTTCCATTTCTGTAAATTTCCGCGAATAGCGTACATTTCTGTATTTGTGCTGAAGTGGCAGGGTTTCTTAATCGTCCCCATGGACTGAAGCTGGCTTGGGGTAATAAAATAAATCTCGCTAGGTACGCTTCCTGCTATGCCATTCTCATTGGTTCGCCAATGAGAAAGCTCTTCATTACAGAATGTTCAGTGTTCATCATACTTTCAATTTCACCAGAGTTCGTTTTGCTCTAAACAAGATTATCCACATCATTATTCTAACTTAATGGTTTTACCGGAAAAAAAACATATGATACGAACATAGTGGAGGTAAATTGTATTAGCTTCATTTTGCTTTATGCTAATTTTTAGTCTTTTTCTACTTGCACCATCAAGTCGCAATTAACAAAATTTAGAAACAAATATAAATTAGAAAAAATAAAATAAATATAAAAGAGATAAAATAATTATTGTGTTTCGCAATAAAGTGAAATTATTCTATCACCGTACACAAAGCGTCTGACAGGCATTCACACGACACACGTCAACGGTCTAACTATCTAATTGAACCCTTTCGATCCCGAATGAGCCTTCATAATGTACTATATAATAGTTTGAATCTATATAATTCCCTACCGTCAGAAATTAAGGATGAACAAAACTTAAAACGTTTTAAAACAAAGCTGAGAAAGTATTTAGCTTAAAACACAATAAGATCAAAGTTTAGTAATGCCTATAAATTAAGTTTCTTCTCTAACCCATCTCGCAATGTAATTAAAAACGTGTTATAATAGCCTGTGGCGAACTAGCTTTAATTTAATTTAAAGTGTTGGTTGCGACTAGTTTTAATTAATTGTGTAAGATGGTTATTACGCCTTGTCAAGAAATTGACAGATTTTATTATTGTGAAAGTAACATGTTTTATTTGGTAATAGAGATATTCTAATTTTTTAAGCTATTTGAGTAATAAATACACTAAGGTTTTCAAAATATTGTTAATCCTAAATATATAATAGTTGTGCATTATATGATGTTGTTAAAATAAAACCTATCTGTGAATATTATTTGTGTGCTGTTTGGTTTTATTATCTATAAACTTTATTCACATCTTGTTCGAGAGAAAAAATAAGAAAACTATCGACTTGGAATCAGAAAGGGACAATTGAGTCGAAGGGATGATGCATCTATGAACATACATATGTATATATAATCAGATGAACACGAAGTCAACAGATTTTCCAGTATACTGATACCAACTACTTTTCTCTGAGTTTCGCAGTTCTATACCATATCATCCATAACCTGGTGACCCAAAACGTGATAAAAACACGCAACGTTGGACGTAAGGTACACTTACAATAAATAATTTTAATTTTAGTGTGCAAAGTTTATTTTTTGTAAAAATTTTCAAGGGAAAAATTATTTTCCGATAAAATTTAAATTTTATATATTTAATATTTTTTTTTCAATAATATGTTTTTTTTTTTTGTTGTTAAAACCATCACGATAGTTGATTTTTAATAAAAATTCGAATTGAATTTTAATAATAATAATAATTATGGGAAACCCGGATCCTACTAATCCAGTGGACTCCACGCCCAAAACTTATTCACAACACGAGGTAGATCTCATGTTGGCTAACGCGTTAGCAGCAGCTAACAATAAAACTACCTATAATACAACCGATGATCAAACTCCTTGTGGCAGCAATGTTAAACCTCCTCTAATGCAATGCGACTCCGACATTGGTGCCGTGGGTTTCACACCTACACCTTTCTGGCATCACCAACCTGAATTGTGGTTTGCTACTTTAGAGTCTCAATTCACTCGAGCCCACAATCAGATGTATAGGTACAGAACCGTATGTCGCGCAATGACACCTGAGCTAGCATTCCTGGTCAGCGATATTATCGCCAACCCAGATCCCGATCATCCTTACGATAATTTTAAACGGGCAGTTCTCTCTAGACTTGGAAAGTCTGATATCGAACGTATCCGCACTGTTCTTCGCGGGATGGACCTAGGGGATAGACGTCCATCTGAATTGCTTCGTGCTATGCGAGCTGAAGCAAAGACAAATTTCTCAGACGAACTACTTAGGGTTATCTGGAGCGAAAAGCTTCCTCCACACGTCCGCACATCCATCGCAGCAAGCGATGATACGCTTGATACTCAAGCACACATAGCAGATGCAGTTTTCAACGCTCTGATTTCTACTCCCATTTTCCAAATTGCAAAATCTTCGCAAAACTACAGTTCTTCGGCTACCCCTGCCAACAATGAAATGGCAACTTTACAACAACAACTTCAAAAGATGGAACTTCAAATTTCTGCTTTAAGCAGCCAAGTTTCTAATCAAAACAGATCCAGATCTCGAACTCCTTACCAAAAACATGATCGTCGACCCCGGTCACGATCAACTTCACGTGCTCCACAGTTTTTCGATGGAATCTGTTATTACCACCACAAATTCGGTAACCTCGCTCGAAAGTGCCATCCAAATTGCGCAAAGTACGCTACTTTTTCTTCAATTCCAGTTCCAAAAAACTCATAGGCTCACCGCACTTAGCGGAATGCGGTGATAGCCGAAATCACTATCGATTAATGGTTTATGATTCCACTAATCAAATTTATTTTCTAATCGACACTGGAGCCGAAGTGTCAGTCCTTCCAGCTACTTCCGCCCAGAAACTCAATATGACATCTCACCTTACCTTAGTTGCAGCGAATTCTACGACTGTGTCAACCTACGGAAATAAGTCATTGACATTAACTTTAGGACTTTGACGTTCATTCGTCCACAATTTTATAATTGCCAATGTTACTGTTCCGATAATTGGAGCTGACTTTCTCAATAAATATGGCATACTGGTTGATATTAAACAGAGACGTATTATCGACCCTTTATCTGACATTTTCACGCCGGCAGGAACTGCCCCAATTTCCACTCCTTCTTTATCTGTTCTCGTTAACGATCAATTTCCTCGCGAAATTAGCGAACTTCTACTCGAGTTCAACGACTTAACATTTGACTCGGGTCTTCCTTTAGCGGTGAAACACGATGTGACACACCCCATTATTATTACTGGACCTCCAGTCTGTTGCAAAACTCGCAGACTTGCAGCTGACAAAGTCAAAGCTGCCAAAACTGAGTTTGACCTTATGCTTCAGCAAGGTATATGCAGACCTTCTAGTAGTCAATGGTCCAGTCCCTTACACTTGGTCGAAAAGAAAACAGGTGGTTTTCGTGTTTGCGGGGATTACCGTGGCTTACATAAAGTCACAGTTCCCGACAAATACAACATTCCCTTTCTTCAGGATTTTTCGCAACAACTTAACGGTTGCAACATTTTTTCGACTATCGACTTAGTGAGAGCTTACCACCAAATACCAATTGAGCCGTCTGACATTCCTAAGACAACTATTTCTACTCCATTCGGACTATTCGAGTTCACACGAATGGGATTCGGTTTACGAAACGCTAGTCAAACGTTTCAGCGACATATGCACAACGTTTTACGTGGTGTAGAAATCTGTTTCGTCTATTTAGACGATCTTTTAGTCGCATCTATGTCTTATGCCGAACACATAGGACATCTTAAAATCATCTTTCAAAAACTGCAAGATGCTGGTATGATCATCAACCTTGATAAGTGTAATTTCGCACAAAAAGAAATCAATTTCTTAGGTCATACCATTAACTCAATAGGGATTAGACCAACCCGAGAAAGAGTTAACGTGATTTCCGATTTTCCTACTCCTCAAATGGTCAAAGATCTTCGTCGATTTCTGGGAATGATTAATTTTTATCGTCGTTTCATTCCACACGCCGCAGGTGACCAAGCCATTTTAAACGATTTTTTAAAAGGTTCTAAAAAGAACGACAAACGACCTATTAACTGGTCGGAATCTTCACTTCTTGCTTTTGCAAACTGCAAAACACAACTCAGCGACGCAACCATGCTCGCACATCCTTCTCTAGAGGCACAACTCGCTATAATGGTCGACGCTTCCGACACAGCAGTTGGTGCAGTCGTTCAACAACTGGTCACTGATTCATGGCAACCTCTTAGTTTCTTTTCAGTAAGGTTAACTGAAATCCAAAGACGCTACAGCGCCTATGACCGTGAACTTCTGGCTGCTTATTTGGCCATCAAACACTTCCGTTACCTTCTTGAAGGGTGCAATTTTATCCTGTTCACGGATCATAAACCTCTTATTTATGCTTTGTCCCAGAACCCAGACAAAGCTAGTCCTAGACAGTTTCGTCATCTGGATTTTATCAGCCAGTTTACCACTGATATACGACATGTTTCTGGAGTTGACAATGTTGTTGCTGACGCTTTGTCACGCATTGATCAGCTTCAGCTACCTGAGAGCATTGATTACTCGGCAATCGCCGATGCTCAAATGACAGATTCAGAGTTTAAGGAGTTACTTTCGGAATACAGCACGACGCTTAAATTCCAACAGTTTCCCCTATCCTTTGACTCTGACAAATTCATTCATTGCGACGTTTCTATGGGGAAACAACGTCCATTTATACCGAAACAGTTTCGTCAACAAGTTTTCATGCAAATGCAATACATTTCCCATCCTGGTATTGTAACGTGCAAACTTTTGTAAGACTATTTGTCATGTAAACTCACTATTTTTATAAACTATTTTTTTATGTATTCTTGTTCTGAGCTTTAAATCTTTTGATTATTTTAAAATGTTAAACTAATTTCTTTTGTTTTCCTTTTGTTAAAATGTTCATCTAACATACCTGTAAATTTCGAATTAAGTTTAAAAAAATATTAAAATTAAATTATATTTATATACAAAAAAAACTTATCATTGAAACAAACAATTTTATTATATTTAAAAAAAATACATACTGTTCCATAAATATTCCATCTATTGAATTGAATTATTAGTAATAAGTATAATTATAATTACTTTACGTTAAACAAATGAAAACAACAAACAAACAAAACAAATCAAGAAAATTCAAGCAAGCATTGATTGAAAATAGCAAGTTCCTGAGAATATTACATTATTATGCGTTCCTGAGAAGGTTATATCATATGATACGTTGCGGTGTAGTATTCAAACATCCAGGTATTCGTTGACAACATAAAGTTGGAAAAGATCCAATTTGAAAATTATAATTATATCGACCTGCGTTAACATGGTACACAGTGTATCAAACTGCAGCAGGATTACAATTATAAAGTTTGGAGATTTTGAAAATAAGTAAAAAAAATGCAGCCAACTGATAGTCCTAATTAAATATAAAAAAACTGGAGAATATTGGACGATGTCATCTTGAATTTTTTCCAATATATGAGAAGAAAAAATTGTCGATCAGCTATTAGTTTTGGATCTGCTGAACGAGCAACACCTTTGAAAGCCATTGAATTTTGGAAATTCAAAAAACATTTATTGTATTGGTCAAAAACAACATGAAAGGACTATGGAAATCAACACAATAACAACGAATTGGGAAATTGAAAAAAAGCAAAGAACGTATTTATTAATTTATATATATTTATTTTGTCTAATTCATTAATCTATCTAATTTATTTAATTTATTCAATTTTTGTTTGTGTCACTTCGATTACAACTACGGTTTTTTCAATAAAAAGTTTGTTTAAAAAATTTATAACGTAAAAGAAAAAAATTTAAAGAGTTTGCTTTGTTCATGTTATGTTATGTCCAGTGAAATTTAATTGTTTTGTGTTTAGGTAAAAAAAAATTGAAAGTATTAAAAGAGAATCGTAACCAGGTAAGAACCAGGTTGATAAAGGCCCGTCCCACACCTTCTAAAAAAATTATTTATAGCGTTGTGGCAAAGGTTGACGTTATAATTGGCATTTCCTTGTGGTGGACATATCCAGAAAAATCTACATCTTTGTCAACTGGATTACTGGGAATGGTTTATTTGAATATTTTGGTTAGGATATTGTGTTGTTAATTCATTAATTAGAATATTGTGAAAAAATTGTGTTTGTTAATATATTTCAGGTTAATTTAATTTTTATTTTGGATACAGGTGGTGTTAAAATTATAGTGATTTGTTGGTTGTTATAAGTGGTTGTAGATTTAAGTGTTGTGAAAAATAAAATATTTAAAAAAAGTTATAAAACAAAAATTAATTGAATTAAAAAAAATATATAACTATTATTTATTATACTTGTGAAGTTTTGCATGAATTTAGTAGCGTATTTAGTGTTAATTGTAGTTTATGTGGTTATGGTGATTTAAAAAGTAATCATACATTTTTTTTGTCAGATTAAAGTGCATGCAAGTGTTTTGTACATATAGTATATAAATGTTAATTTAAAAAAAGAAAAAGATATTATTTATCTGTGATGTTCAGTAATTTTTTGTAAAAATACAATTGTCCAGTTATACGTTCTATAAAACTGCTTACAGAACAGTAATCAGTAATAAAAAAAAAGTTAATAATTAAACGAAAACAAAATCATATTTGTTATTTTCAGTTTGTGAAATTTATGTTATATTTGTGAAATGTTTGTGAGTGTAAAAATAGTTAATTTAAGTTTATTAATGGTTTTGGGTTAGTGCATGAATAGTTTAATAAAAAAAAAAAAAAAAAATTATTATTATATTTATTAGTTTTGTGTCTGGTTTCGTTAAAAAAAAAAATGTTTGTATTTAAGTTAAAAGTGTAAGATAGTTGAAACAACATATGTACGTGTTTTATGTCAAGGAGAAAATCGGCCAAGTCTCTTACATCTTGCGAGACATGGTAGGGAACATCATAGGAAAGTATCATGCTAATGATATAAAAAAATATAATGCTCAAGATTCAAATTTAGTTGACAGAAAATAACTATCCGTTTTAATGTGTTCTGTGTTTAGTGTTATAAGATAATATATATAGGTTTCCATTTTAATGTGTTCCATGTTTAATTTAAGACATTAAGATATATATTTTGCTCCGCTTTAATGTTAGTTTTTCCCTTTTTAACGTGTTAACTGTTAAGTGTTTTAGGTTAGTATATGGGGGGGATTTATATGTTAAGATAAGTTTTCGTTATAATCTTTGTGTTTACATGGCTTCCAATTGCTGTTGGACATGTTAGGTTAAATTTTTTGTTTGGTGTTACATGGTTAGAATATTAAGTGTCAATATTTGTTATTTATTTTATTTATTTTTTGTATAACCTTTGTATGTACATGGCTTCCAATTACTGTTGGACATGTTAGGCTAACTGGTGATTGAATTATTATCTATTTATGGGTACATGGCTTCTAATTACCGTTAGACATGTTAGTTTAAGCTTTGGGTCCTGGTTGGCATGATACTCTTAGGTTTTGGGAATTTAGTTCTCATGTTTGCGGTAGGTTATTGCATGGAAGCGTAGCGCAAGTCGCACAGCTTTCATTTGAGGGCGCTATGTTAGGTTCAGTCAGTCTGGTTTTCCCATAGCGCGCTCGGAAAAATAACTTAAATACTCTACCTGTTTTTTTGGGTCACTTTTGAGTGCAAATTAGGTTAAGTTTTGGAAACAAAAAAAAAGGGTTTAAATAAAAAGTTTATTTATTAATTTTTTTTTTGTTATGCGGTAGGTTAATACTTGAAGTATAGCACAAGTTGTCGTCAAGATTTCAAGTATGAGGGCGCTGTGTTAGGTCTGGGGTAACCCGGTTTGCCCACAGCGCGCTCAGTAAAAGAAATTAATCAGCCTATCTGTTTCGGTTTTTTTTTTATTTTGGTATATACATTTTTGGTTTATAAATTAGGTTAAGTTTTTGGATCATGGTGATTTACGGCTGGAAACATCAAATAAAAGCGCCAGTCACATAGCTTACAATTCAGAAGAGCTCCTGCTATGTCCAGCTTAGAATCCTGGTCTTCCCAGACGAGCTTTCAAAATAAAAAAAAAGGGATGTTTCCTGCCGATATATTTATGTTATATATTAGACATAAGTTTTGTAGTGCTGGTATATTTTTTTGTTTTTTTTTGAGTTTAGCATGTTAAATTATCTTTTTTTTTTTGTAACATTATTAATTTATTTGCATGACATATTCTTTTTGTAGTGCAATCTTACTTACTAGCATGTTCTATTTATATGTTAACTGGTTTGGTGTTAATTTATTTGCATGTCTTGGTGGTTGAGAGTACACGATCGAAGGTGTCCACATCATGTCTGGAACTTTCGAGAGCATTTTGTCGTTCAGATTGGTTATGGTTTTTGTTGTTTTGGGTTAAAATGCAACAAAATGCTCTCGAAAACCCAGAAATGGTGTGATGTAACGTGCAAACTTTTGTAAGACTATTTGTCATGTAAACTCACTATTTTTATAAACTATTTTTTTATGTATTCTTGTTCTGAGCTTTAAATCTTTTGATTATTTTAAAATGTTAAACTAATTTCTTTTGTTTTCCTTTTGTTAAAATGTTCATCTAATATACCTGTTAATTTCGAATTAAGTTTAAAAAAATATTAAAATTAAATTATATTTATATACAAAAAAAACTTATCATTGAAACAAACAATTTTATTATATTTAAAAAAAATACATACTGTTCCATAAATATTCCATCTATTGAATTGAATTATTAGTAATAAGTATAATTATAATTACTTTACGTTAAACAAATGAAAACAACAAACAAACAAAACAAATCAAGAAAATTCAAGCAAGCATTGATTGAAAATAGCAAGTTCCTGAGAATATTACATTATTATGCGTTCCTGAGAAGGTTATATCATATGATACGTTGCGGTGTAGTATTCAAACATCCAGGTATTCGTTGACAACATAAAGTTGGAAAAGATCCAATTTGAAAATTATAATTATATCGACCTGCGTTAACATGGTACACAGTGTATCAAACTGCAGCAGGATTACAATTATAAAGTTTGGAGATTTTGAAAATAAGTAAAAAAAATGCAGCCAACTGATACTCCTAATTAAATATAAAAAAACTGGAGAATATTGGACGATGTCATCTTGAATTTTTTCCAATATATGAGAAGAAAAAATTGTCGATCAGCTATTAGTTTTGGATCTGCTGAACGAGCAACACCTTTGAAAGCCATTGAATTTTGGAAATTTATTTTAAAAATTTAGTTTAAAAAATTTATAACGTAAAAGAAAAAAATTTAAAGAGTTTGCTTTGTTCATGTTATGTTATGTCCAGTGAAATTTAATTGTTTTGTGTTTAGGTAAAAAAAAATTGAAAGTATTAAAAGAGAATCGTAACCAGGTAAGAACCAGGTTGATAAAGGCCCGTCCCACACCTTCTAAAAAAATTATTTATTGCGTTGTGGCAAAGGTTGACGTTATAGTATCAAAGCTACTACTAAATTACTGACTGACGCCGTGGTCTGGCCGTCAATAAAAAAAGATGTCCGGGAAATGACCCGAAACTGTTTACAGTGTCAGAAATCGAAAATTTCACGACACACTCGATCTCCTCTTGCTAACTATACTTTAACTTTGGAACGATTTTCCGAAGTTCATTTAGATATTATTGGACCGATGCCTTTTTCCGAAGGACAACGGTATTGTGTAACTCTGATAGACAGATACACACGTTGGCCCGAAGCAATTCCGATACCAGAAATTTCGGCTGCAACCGTAGCCACTGCTGTCTATTCTGGATGGATATCTCGCTTCGGTGTGCCTAATTTCATTGTGACCGACCAAGGGTCACAATTTGAATCGCAACTTTTCTCAGAACTTTCAAAACTGTTAGGTTTCGACCATAGACGAACCACAGCTTATAATCCCAAATGTAATGGCATGATCGAACGCTTTCATCGAACTCTGAAAGCGGCCATAATGTGTCACAATCAACCAGATTGGACACGTACTATCCCGACTATTCTCCTTGGACTTCGCACATCTTTTCGGGAAGATTTTGAATCCTCCTCCGCAGAATTAGTGTATGGAACTACCTTACGCTTACTGGGACATTTCTTATCGGAACAATCGACATTGGTTCCACAGTCGGATTTTGTAACCAACCTTAAACTACATTTTAACAATCTCCGACCAGTTTCTTCATCTCGTCATTCTACAAATAACGTTTTTGTCTTTAATGATTTAAAAACGTGTTCACACGTTTTCCTTAGGGTAGACACGGTCCGTAGGTCACTACAACAACCCTATGACGGACCTTTTCTTGTCATCGATCGAAATGACAAAACTTTCACTATCGATATTAAAGGTAGAGCGACCAAAGTTAGTATCGACAGACTTAAACCCAGTTATCAATATAACACCAAGTCTGACGAACCACTAACAGTTCACGAACCTTTAATACATAGTTCTCCTCAGCACTCTCCTTCGACTTCTGTTTCGACTTCTACGAAGCATAGTCACGACTCTAACTCCGATCACATTTCGATCCCAGTTTCAGATTCTTCGAAACCAGATCAAAATTCTATTTTTTTTTTCTTGTATTATTAATATAATTTAAAATATTAACAAGTTTTATGAATAATCATTGTTAATAGTTCGCCAACTTTTGTAAACACAGCCTTACGTGATATTGATTGACAACATCACTGATAAGGGGGTGTATGTGGCGAACTAGCTTTAATTTAATTTAAAGTGTTGGTTGCGACTAGCTTTAATTAATTGTGTAAGATGGTTATTACGCCTAGTCAAGAAATTGACAGATCTTATTATTGTGAAAGTAACACGTTTTATTTGGTAATAGAGATATTCTAATTTTTTAAGCTATTTGAGTAATAAATACACTAAGGTTTTCAAAATATTGTTAATCCTAAATATATAATAGTTGTGCATTATATGATTTTGTTAAAATAAAACCTATCTGTGAATATTATTTGTGTGCTGTTTGGTTTTATTATCTATAAACTTTATTCACATCTTGTTCGAGAGAAAAAATAAGAAAACTATCGACTTGGAATCAGAAAGGGACAATTGAGTCGAAGGGATGATGCATCTATGAACATACATATGTATATATAATCAGATGAACACGAAGTCAACAGATTTTCCAGTATACTGATACCAACTACTTTTCTCTGAGTTTCGCAGTTCTATACCATATCATCCATAAGCCCACATAGTTGCAATGATATCTAAATCTGGAGCAACAATACTTAAAAATAAAAGAAAAAGAAAGAATATGTACATGTGAATTTAATTAAGTAAATAAAATAGAAGTATATACATACTTTAATTTCTTAAAATATTAATTTTGTTTATTACGTATATGTAATTTAATCTTAAATAAATTATTCTGAATAAAGAAAAAAAAAAAAAAAAAAAAAGTACGTCACATGAATGAGGAGTATTCCATCAGCTAGAATATTAGTAACCTAGTTTTAATTATGTTCTTCAAATTTTAAAAAAATAAATTTTTTATTTTGTTTCTATTTTCCACATATTATCATGAAATTTTGGCAGATATCATATTTTATTATGTATATGATACGATTTATTGTCTAAATATCCAACATTTGAAATACCATAAAAGAAAATGTTGATCCAATTATAAAAAGCGTTTAATACTTGAACGCATGTTGTTGTGGGATTTAGATCTTAAAAGCTCTTTATGTGTTGGTGTGACAGTGAAACATATTCTAATTTCTATTACACAACACTTCGTATTAAAACAAGTATTGCATTGA
>CAVNZG010000114.1:0-41280 GCA_963693315.1 Diogma glabrata
TATACAACGGGGTACGACCAAACAAAAAAAAATAGTGACCTTTCCTCACCTAACTATTATTAATCTAACAAAAATAAAACCAACTGATTTACGGCATGTAGGAAGGGGTTACAGCAAGTGGATTCTATCCCCCCCAAAATTCAAAATTTGAAAATTCTCTAAAACGGCATACGACCAAACAAAAAAATCTAGTGACCTTTCCTGACCTAATGATTTTCCATCTAAAAAAAATAAAAAATTTGGATTTCAAGCGTATGTGGGGACAGGAAAGCAAATTCTAGTTCTCAAAGCTCAAAACTGGAGAAGTCTATAATTATACAACGGGGTACGACCAAACGAAAAAAACTAGTGACCTTTCCTCACCTAACTATTATTAATCTAACAAAAATAAAACCAACTGATTTACGGCATGTAGGAAGGGGTTACAGCAAGTGGATTCTAGCCCCCCCAAAATTCAAAATTTGAAAATTCTCTAAAACGGCATACGACCAAACAAAAAAATCTAGTGACCTTTCCTGACCTAATGATTTTCCATCTAAAAAAAATAAAAAATTTGGATTTCGAGCGTATGTGGGGACAGGAAAGCAAATTCTAGTTCTCAAAGCTCAAAACTGGAGAAGTCTATAATTATACAACGGGGTACGACCAAACAAAAAAAACTAGTGACCTTTCCTCACCTAACTATTATTAATCTAACAAAAATAAAACCAACTGATTTACGGCATGTAGGAAGAGGTTACAGCAAGTGGATTCTAGCCCCCCCAAAATTCAAAATTTGAAAATTCTCTAAAACGGCATACGACCAAACAAAAAAATCTAGTGACCTTTCCTGACCTAATGATTTTCCATCTAAAAAAAATAAAAAATTTGGATTTCGAGCGTATGTGGGGACAGGAAAGCAAATTCTAGTTCTCAAAGCTCAAAACTGGAGAAGTCTATAATTATACAACGGGGTACGACCAAACAAAAAAAACTAGTGACCTTTCCTCACCTAACTATTATTAATCTAACAAAAATAAAACCAACTGATTTACGGCATGTAGGAAGGGGTTACAGCAAGTGGATTCTAGCCCCCCCAAAATTCAAAATTTGAAAATTCTCTAAAACGGCATACGACCAAACAAAAAAATCTAGTGACCTTTCCTGACCTAATTATTTTCCATCTAAAAAAAATAAAAAATTTGGATTTCGAGCGTATGTGGGGACAGGAAAGCAAATTCTAGTTCTCAAAGCTCAAAACTGGAGAAGTCTATAATTATACAACGGGGTACGACCAAACAAAAAAAACTAGTGACCTTTCCTCACCTAACTATTATTAATCTAACAAAAATAAAACCAACTATTTTACGGCATGTAGGAAGGGGTTACAGCAAGTGGATTCTAGCCCCCCAAAATTCAAAATTTGAAAATTCTCTAAAACGGCATACGACCAAACAAAAAAATCTAGTGACCTTTCGTGACCTAATGATTTTCCATCTAAAAAAAATAAAAAATTTGGATTTCGAGCGTATGTGGGGACAGGAAAGCAAATTCTAGTTCTCAAAGCTCAAAACTGGAGAAGTCTATAATTATACAACGGGGTACGACCAAACAAAAAAAACTAGTGACCTTTCCTCACCTAACTATTATTAATCTAACAAAAATAAAACCAACTGATTTACGGCATGTAGGAAGGGGTTACAGCAAGTGGATTCTAGCCCCCCATAATTCAAAATTTGAAAATTCTCTAAAACGGCATACGACCAAATAAAAAAATCTAGTGAACTTTCCTGACCTAATGATTTTCCATCTAAAAAAAATAAAAAATTTGGATTTCGAGCGTATGTGGGGACAGGAAAGCAAATTCTAGTTCTCAAAGCTCAAAACTGGAGAAGTCTATAATTATACAACGGGGTACGACCAAACGAAAAAAACTAGTGACCTTTCCTCACCTAACTATTATTAATCTAACAAAATAAAACCAACTGATTTACGGCATGTAGGAAGGGGTTACAGCAAGTGGATTCTAGCCCCCCCAAAATTCAAAATTTGAAAATTCTCTAAAACGGCATACGACCAAACAAAAAAATCTAGTGACCTTTCCTGACCTAATGAATTTCCATCTAAAAAAAATAAAAAATTTGGATTTCGAGCGTATGTGGGGACAGGAAAGCAAATTCTAGTTCTCAAAGCTCAAAACTGGAGAAGTCTATAATTATACAACGGGGTACGACCAAACAAAAAAAACTAGTGACCTTTCCTCACCTAACTATTATTAATCTAACAAAAATAAAACCAACTATTTTACGGCATGTAGGAAGGGGTTACAGCAAGTGGATTCTAGCCCCCCAAAATTCAAAATTTGAAAATTCTCTAAAACGGCATACGACCAAACAAAAAAATCTAGTGATCTTTCCTGACCTAATGATTTTCCATCTAAAAAAAATAAAAAATTTGGATTTCGAGCGTATGTGGGGACAGGAAAGCAAATTCTAGTTCTCAAAGCTCAAAACTGGAGAAGTCTATAATTATACAACGGGGTACGACCAAACAAAAAAAACTAGTGACCTTTCCTCACCTAACTATTATTAATCTAACAAAAATAAAACCAACTATTTTACGGCATGTAGGAAGGGGTTACAGCAAGTGGATTCTAGCCCCCCCAAAATTCAAAATTTGAAAATTCTCTAAAACGGCATACGACCAAACAAAAAAATCTAGTGATCTTTCCTGACCTAATGATTTTCCATCTAAAAAAAATAAAAAATTTGGATTTCGAGCGTATGTGGGGACAGGAAAGCAAATTCTAGTTCTCAAAGCTCAAAACTGGAGAAGTCTATAATTATACAACGGGGTACGACCAAACAAAAAAAACTAGTGACCTTTCCTCACCTAACTATTATTAATCTAACAAAAATAAAACCAACTGATTTACGGCATGTAGGAAGGGGTTACAGCAAGTGGATTCTATCCCCCCCAAAATTCAAAATTTGAAAATTCTCTAAAACGGCATACGACCAAACAAAAAAATCTAGTGACCTTTCCTGACCTAATGATTTTCCATCTAAAAAAAATAAAAAATTTGGATTTCGAGCGTATGTGGGGACAGGAAAGCAAATTCTAGTTCTCAAAGCTCAAAACTGGAGAAGTCTATAATTATACAACGGGGTACGACCAAACAAAAAAAACTAGTGACCTTTCCTCACCTAACTATTATTAATCTAAAAAAAATAAAACCAACTGATTTACGGCATGTAGGAAGGGGTTACAGCAAGTGGATTCTATCCCCCCCAAAATTCAAAATTTGAAAATTCTCTAAAACGGCATACGACCAAATAAAAAAATCTAGTGACCTTTCCTGACCTAATGATTTTCCATCTAAAAAAAATAAAAAATTTGGATTTCGAGCGTATGTGGGGACAGGAAAGCAAATTCTAGTTCTCAAAGCTCAAAACTGGAGAAGTCTATAATTATACAACGGGGTACGACCAAACAAAAAAAACTAGTGACCTTTCCTCACCTAACTATTATTAATCTAACAAAAATAAAACCAACTGATTTACGGCATGTAGGAAGGGGTTACAGCAAGTGGATTCTATCCCCCCCAAAATTCAAAATTTGAAAATTCTCTAAAACGGCATACGACCAAACAAAAAAATCTAGTGACCTTTCCTGACCTAATGATTTTCCATCTAAAAAAAATAAAAAATTTGGATTTCGAGCGTATGTGGGGACAGGAAAGCAAATTCTAGTTCTCAAAGCTCAAAACTGGAGAAGTCTATAATTATACAACGGGGTACGACCAAACGAAAAAAACTAGTGACCTTTCCTCACCTAACTATTATTAATCTAACAAAAATAAAACCAACTATTTTACGGCATGTAGGAAGGGGTTACAGCAAGTGGATTCTAGCCCCCCCCAAAATTCAAAATTTGAAAATTCTCTAAAACGGCATACGACCAAACAAAAAAATCTAGTGATCTTTCCTGACCTAATGATTTTCCATCTAAAAAAAATAAAAAGTTTGGATTTCGAGCGTATGTGGGGACAGGAAAGCAAATTCTAGTTCTCAAAGCTCAAAACTGGAGAAGTCTATAATTATACAACGGGGTACGACCAAACAAAAAAAACTAGTGACCTTTCCTCACCTAACTATTATTAATCTAACAAAAATAAAACCAACTGATTTACGGCATGTACGAAGGGGTTACAGCAAGTGGATTCTATCCCCCCCAAAATTCAAAATTTGAAAATTCTCTAAAACGGCATACGACCAAACAAAAAAATCTAGTGACCTTTCCTGACCTAATGATTTTCCATCTAAAAAAAATAAAAAATTTGGATTTCGAGCGTATGTGGGGACAGGAAAGCAAATTCTAGTTCTCAAAGCTCAAAACTGGAGAAGTCTATAATTATACAACGGGGTACGACCAAACAAAAAAAACTAGTGACCTTTCCTCACCTAACTATTATTAATCTAACAAAAATAAAACCAACTGATTTACGGCATGTAGGAAGGGGTTACAGCAAGTGGATTCTAGCCCCCCCAAAATTCAAAATTTGAAAATTCTCTAAAACCGCATACGACCAAACAAAAAAATCTAGTGACCTTTCCTGACCTAATGATTTTCCATCTAAAAAAAATAAAAAATTTGGATTTCGAGCGTATGTGGGGACAGGAAAGCAAATTCTAGTTCTCAAAGCTCAAAACTGGAGAAGTCTATAATTATACAACGGGGTACGACCAAACGAAAAAAACTAGTGACCTTTCCTCACCTAACTATTATTAATCTAACAAAAATAAAACCAACTGATTTACGGCATGTAGGAAGGGGTTACAGCAAGTGGATTCTAGCCCCCCCAAAATTCAAAATTTGAAAATTCTCTAAAACGGCATACGACCAAACAAAAAAATCTAGTGACCTTTCCTGACCTAATGATTTTCCATCTAAAAAAAATTAAAAATTTGGATTTCGAGCGTATGTGGGGACAGGAAAGCAAATTCTAGTTCTCAAAGCTCAAAACTGGAGAAGTCTATAATTATACAACGGGGTACGACCAAACAAAAAAAACTAGTGACCTTTCCTCACCTAACTATTATTAATCTAACAAAAATAAAACCAACTGATTTACGGCATGTAGGAAGAGGTTACAGCAAGTGGATTCTAGCCCCCCCAAAATTCAAAATTTGAAAATTCTCTAAAACGGCATACGACCAAACAAAAAAATCTAGTGACCTTTTCTGACCTAATGATTTTCCATCTAAAAAAAATAAAAAATTTGGATTTCGAGCGTATGTGGGGACAGGAAAGCAAATTCTAGTTCTCAAAGCTCAAAACTGGAGAAGTCTATAATTATACAACGGGGTACGACCAAACAAAAAAAACTAGTGACCTTTCCTCACCTAACTATTATTAATCTAACAAAAATAAAACCAACTGATTTACGGCATGTAGGAAGGGGTTACAGCAAGTGGATTCTAGCCCCCCCAAAATTCAAAATTTGAAAATTCTCTAAAACCGCATACGACCAAACAAAAAAATCTAGTGACCTTTCCTGACCTAATGATTTTCCATCTAAAAAAAATAAAAAATTTGGATTTCGAGCGTATGTGGGGACAGGAAAGCAAATTCTAGTTCTCAAAGCTCAAAACTGGAGAAGTCTATAATTATACAACGGGGTACGACCAAACGAAAAAAACTAGTGACCTTTCCTCACCTAACTATTATTAATCTAACAAAAATAAAACCAACTGATTTACGGCATGTAGGAAGGGGTTACAGCAAGTGGATTCTAGCCCCCCCAAAATTCAAAATTTGAAAATTCTCTAAAACGGCATACGACCAAACAAAAAAATCTAGTGACCTTTCCTGACCTAATGATTTTCCATCTAAAAAAAATAAAAAATTTGGATTTCGAGCGTATGTGGGGACAGGAAAGCAAATTCTAGTTCTCAAAGCTCAAAACTGGAGAAGTCTATAATTATACAACGGGGTACGACCAAACAAAAAAAACTAGTGACCTTTCCTCACCTAACTATTATTAATCTAACAAAAATAAAACCAACTATTTTACGGCATGTAGGAAGGGGTTACAGCAAGTGGATTCTAGCCCCCCAAAATTCAAAATTTGAAAATTCTCTAAAACGGCATACGACCAAACAAAAAAATCTAGTGACCTTTCGTGACCTAATGATTTTCCATCTAAAAAAAATAAAAAATTTGGATTTCGAGCGTATGTGGGGACAGGAAAGCAAATTCTAGTTCTCAAAGCTCAAAACTGGAGAAGTCTATAATTATACAACGGGGTACGACCAAACAAAAAAAACTAGTGACCTTTCCTCACCTAACTATTATTAATCTAACAAAAATAAAACCAACTATTTTACGGCATGTAGGAAGGGGTTACAGCAAGTGGATTCTAGCCCCCCAAAATTCAAAATTTGAAAATTCTCTAAAACGGCATACGACCAAACAAAAAAATCTAGTGATCTTTCCTGACCTAATGATTTTCCATCTAAAAAAAATAAAAAATTTGGATTTCGAGCGTATGTGGGGACAGGAAAGCAAATTCTAGTTCTCAAAGCTCAAAACTGGAGAAGTCTATAATTATACAACGGGGTACGACCAAACAAAAAAAACTAGTGACCTTTCCTCACCTAACTATTATTAATCTAACAAAAATAAAACCAACTGATTTACGGCATGTAGGAAGGGGTTACAGCAAGTGGATTCTATCCCCCCCAAAATTCAAAATTTGAAAATTCTCTAAAACGGCATACGACCAAACAAAAAAATCTAGTGACCTTTCCTGACCTAATGATTTTCCATCTAAAAAAAATAAAAAATTTGGATTTCGAGCGTATGTGGGGACAGGAAAGCAAATTCTAGTTCTCAAAGCTCAAAACTGGAGAAGTCTATAATTATACAACGGGGTACGACCAAACAAAAAAAAACTAGTGACCTTTCCTCACCTAACTATTATTAATCTAAAAAAAATAAAACCAACTGATTTACGGCATGTAGGAAGGGGTTACAGCAAGTGGATTCTATCCCCCCCAAAATTCAAAATTTGAAAATTCTCTAAAACGGCATACGACCAAATAAAAAAATCTAGTTACCTTTCCTGACCTAATGATTTTCCATCTAAAAAAAATAAAAAATTTGGATTTCGAGCGTATGTGGGGACAGGAAAGCAAATTCTAGTTCTCAAAGCTCAAAACTGGAGAAGTCTATAATTATACAACGGGGTACGACCAAACAAAAAAAACTAGTGACCTTTCCTCACCTAACTATTATTAATCTAACAAAAATAAAACCAACTGATTTACGGCATGTAGGAAGGGGTTACAGCAAGTGGATTCTATCCCCCCCAAAATTCAAAATTTGAAAATTCTCTAAAACGGCATACGACCAAACAAAAAAATCTAGTGACCTTTCCTGACCTAATGATTTTCCATCTAAAAAAAATAAAAAATTTGGATTTCGAGCGTATGTGGGGACAGGAAAGCAAATTCTAGTTCTCAAAGCTCAAAACTGGAGAAGTCTATAATTATACAACGGGGTACGACCAAACGAAAAAAACTAGTGACCTTTTCTCACCTAACTATTATTAATCTAACAAAAATAAAACCAACTATTTTACGGCATGTAGGAAGGGGTTACAGCAAGTGGATTCTATCCCCCCCCAAAATTCAAAATTTGAAAATTCTCTAAAACGGCATACGACCAAACAAAAAAATCTAGTGACCTTTCCTGACCTAATGATTTTCCATCTAAAAAAAATAAAAAATTTGGGTTTCGAGCGTATGTGGGGACAGGAAAGCAAATTCTAGTTCTCAAAGCTCAAAACTGGAGAAGTCTATAATTATACAACGGGGTACGACCAAACAAAAAAAACTAGTGACCTTTCCTCACCTAACTATTATTAATCTAAAAAAAATAAAACCAACTGATTTACGGCATGTAGGAAGGGGTTACAGCAAGTGGATTCTAGCCCCCCCAAAATTCAAAATTTGAAAATTCTCTAAAACGGCATACGACCAAACAAAAAAATCTAGTGATCTTTCCTGACCTAATGATTTTCCATCTAAAAAAAATAAAAAGTTTGGATTTCGAGCGTATGTGGGGACAGGAAAGCAAATTCTAGTTCTCAAAGCTCAAAACTGGAGAAGTCTATAATTATACAACGGGGTACGACCAAACAAAAAAAAACTAGTGACCTTTCCTCACCTAACTATTATTAATCTAACAAAAATAAAACCAACTGATTTACGGCATGTAGGAAGGGGTTACAGCAAGTGGATTCTATCCCCCCCAAAATTCAAAATTTGAAAATTCTCTAAAACGGCATACGACCAAACAAAAAAATCTAGTGACCTTTCCTGACCTAATGATTTTCCATCTAAAAAAAATAAAAAATTTGGATTTCGAGCGTATGTGGGGACAGGAAAGCAAATTCTAGTTCTCAAAGCTCAAAACTGGAGTGACCTTTCCTCACCTAACTATTATTAATCTAAAAAAAATAAAACCAACTGATTTACGGCATGTAGGAAGGGGTTACAGCAAGTGGATTCTATCCCCTCCAAAATTCAAAATTTGAAAATTCTCTAAAACGGCATACGACCAAATAAAAAAATCTAGTGACCTTTCCTGACCTAATGATTTTCCATCTAAAAAAAATAAAAAATTTGGATTTCGAGCGTATGTGGGGACAGGAAAGCAAATTCTAGTTCTCAAAGCTCAAAACTGGAGAAGTCTATAATTATACAACGGGGTACGACCAAACAAAAAAAACTAGTGACCTCTCCTCACCTAACTATTATTAATCTAACAAAAATAAAACCAACTGATTTACGGCATGTAGGAAGGGGTTACAGCAAGTGGATTCTATCCCCCCCAAAATTCAAAATTTGAAAATTCTTTAAAACGGCATACGACCAAACAAAAAAATCTAGTGACCTTTCCTGACCTAATGATTTTCCATCTAAAAAAAATAAAAAATTTGGATTTCGAGCGTATGTGGGGACAGGAAAGCAAATTCTAGTTCTCAAAGCTCAAAACTGGAGAAGTCTATAATTATACAACGGGGTACGACCAAACGAAAAAAACTAGTGACCTTTCCTCACCTAACTATTATTAATCTAACAAAAATAAAACCAACTATTTTACGGCATGTAGGAAGGGGTTACAGCAAGTGGATTCTATCCCCCCCAAAATTCAAAATTTGAAAATTCTCTAAAACGGCATACGACCAAACAAAAAAATCTAGTGACCTTTCCTGACCTAATGATTTTCCATCTAAAAAAAATAAAAAATTTGGGTTTCGAGCGTATGTGGGGACAGGAAAGCAAATTCTAGTTCTCAAAGCTCAAAACTGGAGAAGTCTATAATTATACAACGGGGTACGACCAAACAAAAAAAACTAGTGACCTTTCCTCACCTAACTATTATTAATCTAACAAAAATAAAACCAACTGATTTACGGCATGTAGGAAGGGGTTACAGCAAGTGGATTCTAGCCCCCCCAAAATTCAAAATTTGAAAATTCTCTAAAACGGCATACGACCAAACAAAAAAATCTAGTGATCTTTCCTGACCTAATGATTTTCCATCTAAAAAAAATAAAAAGTTTGGATTTCGAGCGTATGTGGGGACAGGAAAGCAAATTCTAGTTCTCAAAGCTCAAAACTGGAGAAGTCTATAATTATACAACGGGGTACGACCAAACAAAAAAAACTAGTGACCTTTCCTCACCTAACTATTATTAATCTAACAAAAATAAAACCAACTGATTTACGGCATGTAGGAAGGGGTTACAGCAAGTGGATTCTATCCCCCCCAAAATTCAAAATTTGAAAATTCTCTAAAACGGCATACGACCAAATAAAAAAATCTAGTGACCTTTCCTGACCTAATGATTTTCCATCTAAAAAAAATAAAAAATTTGGATTTCGAGCGTATGTGGGGACAGGAAAGGAAATTCTAGTTTTCAAAGCTCAAAACTGGAGAAGTCTATAATTATACAACGGGGTACGACCAAACAAAAAAAACTAGTGACCTTTCCTCACCTAACTATTATTAATCTAACAAAAATAAAACCAACTGATTTACGGCATGTAGGAAGGGGTTACAGCAAGTGGATTCTAGCCCCCCCCAAAATTCAAAATTTGAAAATTCTCTAAAACGGCATACGACCAAACAAAAAAATCTAGTGATCTTTCCTGACCTAATGATTTTCCATCTAAAAAAAATAAAAAATTTGGATTTCGAGCGTATGTGGGGACAGGAAAGCAAATTCTAGTTCTCAAAGCTCAAAACTGGAGAAGTCTATAATTATACAACGGGGTACGACCAAACAAAAAAAACTAGTGACCTTTCCTCACCTAACTATTATTAATCTAACAAAAATAAAACCAACTGATTTACGGCATGTAGGAAGGGGTTACAGCAAGTGGATTCTAGCCCCCCAAAATTCAAAATTTGAAAATTCTCTAAAACGGCATACGACCAAACAAAAAAATCTAGTGATCTTTCCTGACCTAATGATTTTCCATCTAAAAAAAATAAAAAATTTGGATTTCGAGCGTATGTGGGGACAGGAAAGCAAATTCTAGTTCTCAAAGCTCAAAACTGGAGAAGTCTATAATTATACAACGGGGTACGACCAAACAAAAAAAACTAGTGACCTTTCCTCACCTAACTATTATTAATCTAACAAAAATAAAACCAACTGATTTACGGCATGTAGGAAGGGGTTACAGCAAGTGGATTCTATCCCCCCCAAAATTCAAAATTTGAAAATTCTCTAAAACGGCATACGACCAAACAAAAAAATCTAGTGACCTTTCCTGACCTAATGATTTTCCATCTAAAAAAAATAAAAAATTTGGATTTCGAGCGTATGTGGGGACAGGAAAGCAAATTCTAGTTCTCAAAGCTCAAAACTGGAGAAGTCTATAATTATACAACGGGGTACGACCAAACAAAAAAAACTAGTGACCTTTCCTCACCTAACTATTATTAATCTAAAAAAAATAAAACCAACTGATTTACGGCATGTAGGAAGGGGTTACAGCAAGTGGATTCTATCCCCCCCAAAATTCAAAATTTGAAAATTCTCTAAAACGGCATACGACCAAATAAAAAAATCTAGTGACCTTTCCTGACCTAATGATTTTCCATCTAAAAAAAATAAAAAATTTGGATTTCGAGCGTATGTGGGGACAGGAAAGCAAATTCTAGTTCTCAAAGCTCAAAACTGGAGAAGTCTATAATTATACAACGGGGTACGACCAAACAAAAAAAACTAGTGACCTTTCCTCACCTAACTATTATTAATCTAACAAAAATAAAACCAATTGATTTACGGCATGTAGGAAGGGGTTACAGCAAGTGGATTCTATCCCCCCCAAAATTCAAAATTTGAAAATTCTCTAAAACGGCATACGACCAAACAAAAAAATCTAGTGACCTTTCCTGACCTAATGATTTTCCATCTAAAAAAAATAAAAAATTTGGATTTCGAGCGTATGTGGGGACAGGAAAGCAAATTCTAGTTCTCAAAGCTCAAAACTGGAGAAGTCTATAATTATACAACGGGGTACGACCAAACGAAAAAAACTAGTGACCTTTCCTTACCTAACTATTATTAATCTAACAAAAATAAAACCAACTGTTTTACGGCATGTAGGAAGGGGTTACAGCAAGTGGATTCTATCCCCCCCAAAATTCAAAATTTGAAAATTCTCTAAAACGGCATACGACCAAACAAAAAAATCTAGTGACCTTTCCTGACCTAATGATTTTCCATCTAAAAAAAATAAAAAGTTTGGATTTCGAGCGTATGTGGGGACAGGAAAGCAAATTCTAGTTCTCAAAGCTCAAAACTGGAGAAGTCTATAATTATACAACGGGGTACGACCAAACAAAAAAAACTAGTGACCTTTCCTCACCTAACTATTATTAATCTAACAAAAATAAAACCAACTGATTTACGGCATGTAGGAAGGGGTTACAGCAAGTGGATTCTAGCCCCCCCAAAATTCAAAATTTGAAAATTCTCTAAAACGGCATACGACCAAACAAAAAAATCTAGTGATCTTTCCTGACCTAATGATTTTCCATCTAAAAAAAATAAAAAGTTTGGATTTCGAGCGTATGTGGGGACAGGAAAGCAAATTCTAGTTCTCAAAGCTCAAAACTGGAGAAGTCTATAATTATACAACAGGGTACGACCAAACAAAAAAAACTAGTGACCTTTCCTCACCTAACTATTATTAATCTAACAAAAATAAAACCAACTGATTTACGGCATGTAGGAAGGGGTTACAGCAAGTGGATTCTATCCCCCCCAAAATTCAAAATTTGAAAATTCTCTAAAACGGCATACGACCAAATAAAAAAATCTAGTGACCTTTCCTGACCTAATGATTTTCCATCTAAAAAAAATAAAAAATTTGGATTTCGAGCGTATGTGGGGACAGGAAAGGAAATTCTAGTTTTCAAAGCTCAAAACTGGAGAAGTCTATAATTATACAACGGGGTACGACCAAACAAAAAAAACTAGTGACCTTTCCTCACCTAACTATTATTAATCTAACAAAAATAAAACCAACTATTTTACGGCATGTAGGAAGGGGTTACAGCAAGTGGATTCTAGCCCCCCCCAAAATTCAAAATTTGAAAATTCTCTAAAACGGCATACGACCAAACAAAAAAATCTAGTGATCTTTCCTGACCTAATGATTTTCCATCTAAAAAAAATAAAAAGTTTGGATTTCGAGCGTATGTGGGGACAGGAAAGCAAATTCTAGTTCTCAAAGCTCAAAACTGGAGAAGTCTATAATTATACAACGGGGTACGACCAAACAAAAAAAACTAGTGACCTTTCCTCACCTAACTATTATTAATCTAACAAAAATAAAACCAACTGATTTACGGCATGTACGAAGGGGTTACAGCAAGTGGATTCTATCCCCCCCAAAATTCAAAATTTGAAAATTCTCTAAAACGGCATACGACCAAACAAAAAAATCTAGTGACCTTTCCTGACCTAATGATTTTCCATCTAAAAAAAATAAAAAATTTGGATTTCGAGCGTATGTGGGGACAGGAAAGCAAATTCTAGTTCTCAAAGCTCAAAACTGGAGAAGTCTATAATTATACAACGGGGTACGACCAAACAAAAAAACTAGTGACCTTTCCTCACCTAACTATTATTAATCTAACAAAAATAAAACCAACTGATTTAAAGCATGTAGGAAGGGGTTACAGCAAGTGGATTCTAGCCCCCCCAAAATTCAAAATTTGAAAATTCTCTAAAACCGCATACGACCAAACAAAAAAATCTAGTGACCTTTCCTGACCTAATGATTTTCCATCTAAAAAAAATAAAAAATTTGGATTTCGAGCGTATGTGGGGACAGGAAAGCAAATTCTAGTTCTCAAAGCTCAAAACTGGAGAAGTCTATAATTATACAACGGGGTACGACCAAACGAAAAAAACTAGTGACCTTTCCTCACCAAATCATTATTAATCTAACAAAAATAAAACCAACTGATTTACTGCATGTAGGAAGGGGTTACAGCAAGTGGATTCTAGCCCCCCCAAAATTCAAAATTTGAAAATTCTCTAAAACGGCATACGACCAAACAAAAAAATCTAGTGACCTTTCCTGACCTAATGATTTTCCATCTAAAAAAAATAAAAAATTTGGATTTCGAGCGTATGTGGGGACAGGAAAGCAAATTCTAGTTCTCAAAGCTCAAAACTGGAGAAGTCTATAATTATACAACGGGGTACGACCAAACAAAAAAAACTAGTGACCTTTCCTCACCTAACCATTATTAATCTAACAGAAATAAATCCAACTGATTTACTGCATGTAGGAAGGGGTTACAGCAAGTGGATTCTAGCCCCCACAAATTTCAAAAATTTGAAAATTCTCTAAAACCGCATACGACCAAACGAAAAAAACTAGTGACCTTTCCTGACCTAATGATTTTCCATCTAAAAAAAATAAAAAATTTGGAAGTTGAGCATATATGGAAAGCAAATTCTAGTTCTCAAAGCTCAAAACTGGAGAAGTCTATAATTATACAACGGGTTACGACCAAACGAAAAAAACTTGTGACCTTTCCTGACCTAACGATGACCAAACGATTCCATATGCTAAACTTGGTAAAATCAATACTTGGGGTGCTATAATCCTGGAGGTGAGTCATTAAAATAATATTTGATGTGAGAACATTTAGGCGAACATTGCTTTTTTTGTTGATGTAATTTTGTTGAATTTGAAATGATTTATTTCTAATAATTAATCATATTTTAATTGGCTTCTCACGATCAATGAATTTTCATAAAAACAAAATAAAATATTGAGATTTCGAAATTTCCAGTTCGTGAAAGAGAATTCTTTTTACCCAAAACTCAAAACTAGAGATGTCTATAATTATAAAACGGCATACGACCAAACGAAAAAAACTAGTGACCTTTCCTGACCTTACAATCATATATCCAACGAAAAAAAACAAACTGATTTACGGCATGTAGGAAAGGGTTACTGCTAGTGGATTTCAGCCTCTTCATACCTTCAACATTATATAAAATTAAAATAAAAAGTTTTTGTTTTTTAACTAAATAAAGAAATTTTTTATATGTAACGTTAAACTAAATAAATAAATGTATTAAAATATCGGTTACAAATAGGTTAATCCAATATTTACAGCATTTTCGAAACGCAATAATAAAAGCTCAAGAATTTTAACAATTGTGTCAAGAAAACATTTAGGCGCAAATTGTGTTTTTCTGTTGTTGTAATTTTGTTGCATTTGAAATGATTTATTTCTTATAACTTATTAATTATATGTGACCAAACTTTAAAAACTAGTGACCTTTCCTGACCTAACGATTCTTCATCTGAAAAAAATAAAAAAATTAGATTTTGAGCATGTTGGGGGGCTGGAAAAGTGGATTTTAGCCCCCCAAAGCTCACATTTTGAAAAGGCTGTAAAAAAAAAACGGGGTACGACCAAACGAAAAAAACTAGTGACCTTTCCTGACCTAACGATGACCAAACGATTCCATATTTCAAACATTGTAAAATCAATATTTGGGGGGCTAGAATCCTGGAGGTAAGATAATATGTGTTTTTCACTTGTTTGCCTAGTTTTAGCATTGAGTGGCTCGAAATTTGTTGGAACTCGACCAAACGAACATTGGTTTCGAAATCAATGAAAAATTAAAATTGAAAATGTCGTGTAAAATAAGTAAACATTTTTCTGTGCAATTTTTTTATAAGGCGTTATTAGCACTATGGTTCAATACGTTTTGCCATCTTTCTGGTAGTCTCATGGCTCCACGCTCAACAATCTTCCGATATATACTATCAAAAAACTTATCCAGGTGATTTTTGACCTTCTCATTTGAAGGAAATGTTTTGCAGTTCAGCCGTTGACAAATTACAGGACATCTAATGAATCAAATTCAAGGTTCGATTCGCCATATTCGACCCAGTGATAAGGTTGAGACAACCGCATTTCGATTGTTTTGATGTTTTTTCAGTGTATAAAAACGTAGAATAGTAGATTCTTGTATGAGCTTAGAGTGAAGGCAATTCTTCACGAGGATGAAGTTTCCCGAAACGAGCGTAGCGAGTGGAGGGAATCATCCGAGTGAAGAATTGCCATCATCCTAAGCGAATACCAGATGCTATTTTATCCACGACTGTAAAATGTTTCGTTTAATTTCCCCTTTTCATGCACAAATTTGTATCGTCATATTGAAATAAATACATCAAAGATAGCGAAAAACAAAACAAGTTTGTTGTTTAATTTGTTAGGGGAATATTTAATAAAGTATAGAGCTGTTAAAGAATTTTAACCAAATTCACTAGTTGTGGAATGAATACAATTACAATGGAAGACATACGCATGGAAAGTATATATATTCTTTAGTAGTCGTGGATAAAAATATATCTTAAGGTTAAACAAAAATATGTTTTACATATTCCTCATCTTTTTCCAGCTAAGATAAGAATCGAGACATATATACAAATATTTAAAAATAAAATTATTATAATGACAATTCAACTCAAAAAGAAAAGTTTCAATAAGGTCCAATCAAAACGCTTCATTTACTATTTTTTAGCAAATCAAAACGATTTGTTTCGATTATTTTTTTCTGTTAGGAAGGAACAGCGAATATTTTCGAATATTTTCCGCCTACTTAATATATTAATTTAAAACCAAAATACACATACAAAATTATGTGAAAATACAATTTGCAAATAGTAAAAATGTCCGTTTTCATTCATAAATGATTGAATGTTTATGTTTATTTGTTAAAAATAAATTACAAATTTATAACATTTATGCGCCTACTAAGATGAAATAATATTAAATTTTGTTTGACAACAAAGGAATATGTTGTATGAAATAATGTTACTATTTCTGTTCGTTAAATTGTCTGCTAAATACAACTCGTCATCAAATTATTAGTCGATTATTTTTCAACATTACCACTCATGCCATTTGAGGTCAAAAATTTCCCTCGTGCGCTACGCGCACTCGGGACCTCAAATGACATTCGTAATAATGATTATGAAAAATAATCGACTACTATTTGACGACTCGTTATATTATATATGACAATTCAACTCAATAAATAAAGTTTCAATAAGGTTCAATAAAAACGCTTCATTTACTATTTTTTAGCAAATCAAAACGATTTGTTTCGATAATTTTTTTCTGGTAGGAAGGAACAGCGAATATTTTCGAATATTTTCCGCCTACTTAATATATTTTTTTTTTTTAATAAAATGTGTTGTGTACTAGGGCTTAGAATATGTGTCACAACAACACATAAATAGGTCTAGACCTGGGTCCCACAACAACTGGCGTTCTAAGGTGTAGATTAACGCTTTTTTTAAACATCTGTGGGTTGAAGCCACCTGAGACTAAGTGTTCCGGCAAACTATTCCATTTGTACGCAGTTCGGACAAAGAAGTCTCTCTGCGATCTGCCAGTATGACAGCGCGGGATCTTTACAGTTTCACTGGTTGCGGCAGCCGATTGCCGAGTGGAACGGGGGTAAGAATAAGTTAGAGGCATGATGCCGCTGATTTCATCTGAGCACTGCTGATGACGATATTTGTAAAAAACAACGAGGTCAGCAACAGTGCGATGATGTTGTAGGGAATCAAGTTTTGATGTCAAAGTTCGATCACCCACAATTCGTATAGCTCGCTTTTGAACAGAGTCCAAGAGGGCCAAGATGGAAAGAGAGGCAGCACCCCAAACTTGACAGCAGTACTCCATACAGGGACGAATATAGGACTTATAAACATGGAGCAATTGATATGGAGTGAAAAATTTTTTGCATCTATTTAGGAGGCCGAGTTTTTTAGACGCGCTTTTTTCCATCGCCATTACATGATCGTTCCAGAGTAGGTCATTTGAAACTGTGACACCCAATAAACGAATGTTTTTACATTCACCTATTGGTTCATCACACATACTAAATAAAATATCTTTGGGGAACTCGGTCTTTAATCTGGAAACAATCAACAGCTGTGTTTTGGTGGAGTTGAAATTGACAAGGTTTTGGTCACCCCAGTCGGCGACTTTATTCAGGTCTTTGTTCACGTTTATGGCAATTGGCAGCGTCTCTCCGGGCAGGATTAATTCATTCGTGCATTTTACATTTTGTAGGAAGGGGCTCGAACGACTTGTGCAGAGTACTTTCATCTGCAAAACTATTTATTGGGTTACTGGTGATTTTTAACAATTCGTTGATATAAATCAAAAATAGGGTTGGGGACAATACTGACCCTTGGGGTACACCAGCGTTAATTAGTTTAGACTCAGAAAAAAATCCGTCTAAGGTTACCGAAATGTATCGGTTGGATAGAAAATTTTGAATAAGCTACACAACATTGGGATGAAAACCGTACGCAACGAGCTTGTTGATTAAGTTGGCATGCCAGACTCGATCAAATGCCTTGGAGATGTCTAAAGCGATAACGTATGTTTCACCACCATTATCAAGTATGCTGTTCCAACAATGCGCTACATAGTTTAATAGATCGGTAGTTGATCTTTTGTTTCGAAAACCGTATTGGCTGTCGGATATTAAATGATTTTCTTCCAGAAATTTTGAAATATGTATATTAATATAATGCTCATAGACTTTGGATATGACCGATAGTAAAGCTATTGGCCTATAATTTGAGATATCGGATTTTGGTCCCATTTTGGGGACGGGCTGGATATTTGCCAACTTCCAGCACGAGGGAAGTATACCAGATTTATAGGATTGGTAGAATATTTTAGTTAAAGTTGGTGCAAGTTCTTTGGAAAAGGTTTTTAAAATAATGGGTGGAATATTGTCCATTCCTGAGGCTTTGTTGATGTTTAACCCCTTTAAAAGTTTAGCGAATATTTTGGGTTTGAAGTGAAGTTCATTCATATTAACTCCTGAAGACTGGATTTGGGGTATTTCTTTAGAAGTTTCCAAAACAGTGGAGTTTAGAGCAAAGCGTTCAGCGAACAAGTTAGCTTTTCTTGCGGGATCATTGACGATTAAATCACCATCAATAATAGGGGGAATAGAAAATTTTGTACCAGAATTTAAAGAATTAATGGCACTGTAGAAACTCTTGTCAGAAACAGACATAGACGTAAGTTTTGAGGCTTTCGCTCTGTCAATTTCGGACTTTTCGTTTGAGATAATCTGATTAGATATTTTGTTGGCCTTTAGATATTGGGATCGATTAGTGGGAGTTTTGTTATGAATCCAAATATTAAATGATCTACGTTTGTTTCTAAGTGCCGTTTTGGCAGCTTTCGAATACAAGTATTTTTGTTTGGGTTTTACTATGGAGAAAGGGACAAATTTTTTGATAGCAAATTGGATGGTTTCTGTAAAGTTTTGAGCAGAAACATTTACATTGTCAGTGTAAAAACAATGACGGTCGAAAGGGAAACCATGGAAAAAATTTTGAAGACCACTCTTATCCATTTTTGAGTATTGAAATATTTTACGGGGCTTGGGAGCTGTAGTTTTAAGTAAATCAGTTTTGATAACTGATGAGATTAAATAATGATCAGAATTTCCAATACTACCTTTCGCTACATCGACACTCGTAATATCTGGCATTGTGGTAAGATAGAGATCTAGTAGAAAACTATTATCACCGCCATTACGGGGAGTGAAAGTCAGGCTTTTAACAATTTGGAATAGGCGCGGCAAAAATTTCTGCCAGTTTTCCACTATTGTCAACATCGTCGGTCGATTTGGAGAATTCCAACCATGATTTGTTGTGGACGTTGAAGTCACCGGTAACAATAACTTCACAATTAAAGGACTTTGCTCTAATCTCGTCCACAATTTTTGTCAGTATATTAAAAAAGTTTGGGTTACGTTTGTTGGGGGACCGGTATAAAGTTATTGTAAAAAAAGTCATTTCTGGAAGACAAATCTTTAAAACCATTGTATTGAAGCCGTCACCGTGTAGTTCAAAATTTGGAAAGCACGTGTACGCAACACTCTCATGAATGAATGCGCATACGCCCTGATGGAGTTTGAAAGCTGATTCGAGTCTGTATTTGGAATTAAGCGATTCTATAAAGAGAAAATTTTCAGGAACTTGTGTTTCCGTAAGGAATAGAATGTTCGGTTTGTCGTGCTCATGATGATGTTGCACGTGGTCATGGTTAGCGTTCAATCCGCAGATGTTTTGAACATGTATTTTAAAATTTTTAATTGATTCATATATGTTTTGTCCCTGCAAATTCCGTGGACGTGCCGCTTTATGGGCGGGTGGATTGCGCAAATTTGCTTTACCACTTGCAGACTTATTTTTTTTCGGTTGTATTGCCATATATATATCAAAATGTTTATTTTATTTTTTTATGTTTTATTTTAAAATGCATAACTAAGTAAAAAATCCTATCATACTACAAAATATGACATATGCCAATATTTCATGATAAGATGAAGAAATAATAACAAAATAATAAGTGAAAAACAAATTGTGAGAAATTTGCAGAAAACAAAACAAAACTAAATGCCAATAATCCAGCTGATGCAGCGCACCCCAGACGCACCGCCCACCACCTCAATCGAGGCACAAAGCCCACACATAACTACGTGTTGGTCCGATTCCTCGGAAGAGCTAATGAGCGGTACCGCTACGGACCGCTGCCCAGCTAAGACTGGAAGTGCTGCCGTTGACTTAATGTTCGTCCGCCAGCACCCTAAGATATCATCTTGGCTAATGACATCTCCTGCCATTGCCAGTGGTATGTGATATCTCACGCTAACTCATATATCAATGGCAGAGACTGGAGTACGCAGGGTAGTCAGACCCGTAGATCAACATTGATCATAATCGATCAAAATCGATCCCTCCTGCGCTTCTCTAATCGATCAAAATCGATCTCTCCTGCGATTTAAAACAAAAATTCACATACAAAGTTATGAGAAAATGCAATTTGCAAATAGTAAAAATTTTCGTTTACATTCATAAATGATTGCATGTTTATGTTTATTTGTCAAAAATAAATTACAAATTTATAACATTTATGCGCCTACTAAGATGAAATAATATTTTATTATATATGATTATGTTGTTTGAAATAATGTTACTATTTCTGTTCGTTAAATTGTCTGCTAAATACAACTCGTCACCAAATTATTAGTCGATTATTTTTCAACATTACCACTCATGCCATTTGAGGTTAAAAAAACCTCAAATGACATTCGTAATAATGATAATGAAAAATAATCGACAATTATTTGACGACTCGTGATATTATATATGATAATTAAACTATTGTTTTTTATTTCGCAATAAATTTTTTATATTCAATTTTATTTGAATTTTAATTAAAATTAATTAAAAAAAATTAAAACTAACTGTTCTGATGAGCTCTAGAAAATTTTGTCTACATAAAACACCATTTTCTAGAGCTCTTGCCGTTTCTTTTTAATCCAGCTCTATATTCCTGGATCATGTGACGCACTTTCTTCCTCAATGACAAAGGTCCATACATACAGTTATATAAATGCTCGATTTTTTAAGCAAATAAAAACGTGTCAGCTTCAAGGAATATTCCATAGCTAATATTGAGGGTGCCACCGTTGACCTAATAAAGTTCATCCGCCAAGACACCTAAGATATCACTTTGGCTAGTGATATCCTACTGCTATGGCCAGTGGTATGTGAGATTTTACTCTAACTCGTATGTCAGGAGCAGGGACTGGAGTATTTTGGGTTGTCACACCCGTAAATCAAAAATAAAAAATTTTGCAAATCAACAAAAACTGATATCTGTATAAACTAAACAAATAAACAGATCCTTCGATGCGGACTCTGATAAAGCAAAATGCTTCTGTGGATTAAAAACCATAGTTTTTGTTGGTTCACTAATTTCCAATGAATTATTTAGCAAACAGTTTTGAAGATTTCAAAATTATTGTTTATAGAAACAACTATATTATCTGCATTTTTATCGATTATATACATCTTTAAAATTAAGCACGGCGGCAGTGCAATCTAAAACTAAGATAAAAATGTGTATTGATATAAGATTAATTTTGTTTACATATTATTGGCTATCAAATGATTTTCAGATTATGTCGGCAGTAAGAAGTTATATTGGATAGATGTCCAGTTCCTATTATCCAGTGCAACAGTTTCCCCATTTCTTGAACAGCAGCTTTTATATATGATATGATATTTATATTGTTATATGATATGAGATTTTCTTTTTATAAGCAAAAGGTGTTAATTGACAAGCTAAATGGTATTATTTTAAAATCATACTGATTTTAATTTTGTATTTGAAAATTTTGGACAAAATTGATTTTTCAAATTGCACTAATGAAATGAGTTTTTCAGTTAACAATAATTTAAACACTACACTTCTTACATGACAAAGAATGCATAAAAACTTCACACTCACACATGTATTGCAAAAAATTAAAGTAATTCTTTTGAAAGCCATATTCAAACTTAATATTTTAAATCAATTACAATACCCAGTTAGCTGCAATTCGTCTAATTTCTTCATCCTTAAAATATTCTGATTAATTTCATTATTAGCAACTTTTTATTCTATTTAATCATTCATTCTCTTTGCTTTAAATTGATTATAAGAGGATGGCGGTTTTTCTTTCAAACTTTATAAAGTTTCGCTTAATAGATGTGTAATTAAAGCGCTAAAGTTGTGAAAAAACAAATTATTATTCAGTTCACTAGCTTACAATGCTGCAATTAGTTTTACCAGTTTCTAAAAAAATCGAAGATTTTTAAATTTAAATTGATGGGTTGCTATGTAATTTTCAGATAGAATATAAGAATTTGTTGCAAGTAATTGGAATCGATTTTATGAATTCAACATTTAAAATACTAGAACGGTTTTAAGACCAATTTCAGATCAATTTGTTGCAAATTATAAATCGAAATATCTGTTATCTATTATGCTACTCACAAAGCACAGAATATTAGAAAAATCAAGTTACACCCTAAGTTAACTACTTCTTATTTGTTTTAACATGCCTTTTTATTTGTCCAACAAAATCTTCATTTATTTTATCTTATAACAACAACCCAAAATCTATTTTTTTAAGGACATGAATTATTTTTTTTTCTTTCAAAACAGAAAAAAAGCAAAATAGAATTTTCCTAAATTAACGTTCATCCTTTTTTCTAACAATCGGTTTTCGTATATGTCTAGGTTTTTCATCTAAACCCTTTCAAATTTTTCTAACATACAATTTTTGTACAAAGAAAACCTACATTATTCTTGAATAAAATACGTAACGTTCGTTGTATTGAAATCAATTGTTAAGATTGATTTTTTTGTATCGTTTTTTTTTTCTTGTTGACAAAATATAGGTTGAATTTTATTGGCAACTGTAGAGAAGGATATCAAAATGTTATGTTGATTGGGGTGTATATATCACAAACAAGGGGTAGCATAGTAGCACCATCTAAAAAACATGGCTTCGTTCACGAATGTCCTATAAATATATAAACAAAAATTAGCTTATAAATATAAATATTTTTGTATCTTCTCCACATGAACTTCCAATAAAACAAAGCAAACTAATAATCAACTTATCCTAAAATATTTATTGTTCAAAGCAAGGTAGTAGTTAAAATTTTTTTGGTTATTTTATTCTTTGGAGGGAGGCTAGTGGTATCATGGGACCAATTTTTAGATATGTCATGTAAATGAGTTATTTGTTTTGATTTTAATTGTTTGTTAGCCTTGTTTTATTTGTTTTTGAAACAAATTTTGTAAATTTTTTGTAAGCTATTTAAAGCAATAAAATATACACATCATTTCCTAAGTTTAATTTAATGAACCGATGATTTTGAAATAATAGTACATTATTTAATTAGGAGCTAAAGTGATACTTTTTGTGTTGATTCTATAGTTTGACAATTATAGACGATACACAAAAAGTCACTTTAGCTCCGTATTAAATACACAATTTTTTCAGCAAACGTTTAAATTTTTTATAAATATGAAATAAATACATCAAAATTTTTATAAATATGAATTTTTATCGTTATAATTACTTCCAAAAAAGAGAAAAATTTGTATAAATAAAATTTTTTTATCAAACCAGCCTTTTCAAAATTTCATAATCCAATTGAAATAGTTGTTATTTTGTTGTTATAGTTATACAATAATTCAAAATTTCATTATCCAATGAAACTATTTGTTATGTTTTGTTGTCATAGTAACATACAATAATTAAAATATCATAATAAAATGAGAATCAACTTATTTTTTGTTGTCATAGTTATTCAATTTGTTTGTAACAATAACAAAATAACAAATAACACATGCTACTTTACAGCCGCCGTAATATAAAATAAAAATGGCATTCTTGTGCAGTCACAGTCAAAAAAGTAAGACTTTAACTAACTCCCTAGCGGTATTAAATTTAATCTTTACAGCCGTTGGCCGAAAAAAATGTTAATGTTAATTTGAACATAAATATGTATTTACATTATATGTGAAGTTACAATTTGTTTCATATCTGCTTGGTTTATTACGATGGTTGACTGATTTTTGATAATGATGTAGTTTGTGTTTAACTGTCTCTTTAGCTGTCTCTCAGGGCCGGATAAACCACGGGTGCAAAGGAGCGGTCGCACCAGGCGCCAAAACAAATGGCGCCAAATTGAGTTTTTTTAAATGTTATTAATTTTTCGTTTTGGCTCTTATTAAATTTTTTGGCAAATTAAATTTTATTTTTCTATACAAAAAGCAAGAATGTAGTTTATATCAAAATTAAATTTTATGTATAAAAGAAAACGAATATTATGCATAAAAGAATACGCGCATACGGAGGAGATCAGCTTTTGTTGATTTATATAATTGTTTTAATTTTTGATCGATGTGCGTAACAGACCTGCGTACTCCTGTCGCTACTATTGACATGTGCACGATTTAACGTGAGATATTGTGATACTGGCAATAGCAGTGAGATATTAATAGCAAAAGGGATATCTTACGTGAGCTGGTAAATAAACTCTATTCAGTCAACGGTACTCTTAATTTCATATGCAGCTTTCTTTTTTCTATTAAACTATGAGGGTTTTAACTATTAAGGAAAACAATGGCTTACATGATTAAGGAGTGTACTTGACCCGAGTACGGGAACCAAATTTTAGTTTTATTTCTGCAAATTATTTTTATCAAATCTGTTCTTCACATATCTTATTTAAATTTTGTAACCAACAATTTATCATTAAATATTATTCTATTACTTGTTAGAGATTTATTCCTCAGTTAAGACAATTGTATGTTGTAAAGTATTTTTACAGGACAGTTATGGGTCTATTAAATAATAACAACACAAGTGACTTAGGATTGTACGGGGTAATAAAACTCCTACTAACCTTCGAAAATTCACAAATAGTGAAGTTAAGAAATTAATCATTTTCAAAAAACATTATTCTATTATTTTTGGATTTTTGAGATCAATTAAACTCAAGTAAGTAAAGAAGTAATTGGAATTTTTTCAATTCAAAGATATGGTATGAAGTTTCTCAGAAAAAAACTCCATTTCACATTTTTCGTGTTTCGGTTGGGATTCGAACCTACCTCGTCAGTGCCCGGCTCGAATCCTTGGGCAGACACGCTATCAATTACGCTGAATGTTCAATTTTTCCACTGTCAGTAGACTCCATATTATGGAAATGTTTTTACATTATATGGAATTTTTTGCATTAAATTTCTAGACAATACTTTGTGTGAATTCATAGAATGGGGAACATCTCTATTCTAATTAACATGCTAAGTCACGATTGTATTGTCATTATTGATTGTTTCCAATCAATGTGAAATCAATGGCTGACACTTGGTCAATTTGTAGTCCTATATGTATTAACATTACACTACATTAAGGGAATTTTAAATTAATTTTGGATTTTTGAGATCAATTAAACTCAAGTAAGTAAAGAAGTAATTGGAATTTTTTCAATTCAAAGATATGGTATGAAGCTTCTCAGAAAAAAACTCCATTTCACATTTTTCGTGTTTCGGTTGGGATTCGAACCTACCTCGTCAGTGCCCGGCTCGAATACGTGGGCAGACACGCTATCAATTACGCCGTTGAGGCGATGACAATTTCAAAGTTGAAACTTCTTCATTACTTATTTATTTTTACTTAAGTTGAATTTTTCCACTGTCATTAGACTCCATAATATGGAAATGTTTTTAAAATTATATGGAATTTTATTCTATTATGTTTATATATTAGTTTCTTTATATAATATGGCACCTCTGCATATGAAGGGCAAATGCCGCAGTTTAAAATCGAATAAATCTGCTTAGTGAAACTTTTATAACATGTGCTGTTCATGTTTTAAATCTTGTTATAAATGATGCGGTGTTATAAATGATATAAATAATGATCTTCTGGAGAAACTCTTAGAAATGAAAACATTTTTATAGGATTATAAATTCTTCAATGGGATCGACTACATTTTAATTGAATTTTTTGCGACCGTCGAATTTTCTATTAAATAATACGGAATCCTACTCGACTTTATAACAGGACCAAACACATTTAAAAGCGAGTTTTGTAGTCTTAGAATTTTATATGGAATACAATTCGATTCTTAAATGGGATTGACAATGTTTTAATGGAAATTTCTAAGACCTTTAAATTTCCGATTAAATAATTTTTTTTTTCACAATATTCACCACGGTCATTCGCAACAGCGACATAAATACCATGGCAGCCGATTTTTTTAAGGTCGTTTATTACGTCGTCCGTCTTCCATTGTAGTCGTGGTCTACCTCGCGGTTGCCTACTCCCTGGGGTACTAACGTACATTTTTTTAATCATTCCAGACTGTGAATTGGCTCGAAGAACATGCCCAAACCAAGCAATCCTGTTGGAACGGATACAAACTGTTATATCTGGACCCTCAAGGAGGTCTCTAATCTCAACGTTATATCGCGTTCTGTACTCTTCATTGTCTGTCTTAGTGGACCAAATATGTAGCGTACGATCGTACGCTCAAATACAGATGAATTCAATTCGTCATTTTGAGTAAGCATCTACGTTTGTGACCCATACATCACCACCGGTCTAATCAACGTCTTGTATAACTTTGGTTTGGTGTTTGTTGATACATACGGTGATCCAAGAAGAGTTTTAATTGAGGAGAAAGTTTGATTACCTGCAGCGATGTTGTTTGACTCAAGCATGGATCCCACATATTTAAAAGATTCAACTCACTCAATATGTTCATTGCCATCAAATTTTTCTTCTTTGCCTCTCTTGAAACATTCATATGTTTGGTTTTATCATAGTTTATTTGAAGACCCAGATCCTAGCACCACTCTCAAGCGTCTTGAAAGTCTCACTCATAACAGCTTCATTTCGGCCGAGGATGACAACGTCATCAGCGTACGCGATCATCTGTACTGAGTTTATTGACAAGACATTGTTGTTAGTCGGTAGTTTCTTTTGACCTAGCACACATATTCCAAGGCTAGATTAAACAGTATAGGAGAGATAGCATCACCTTGTCTTAAACCAGAGTCGACTTTAAAAAACTTTGATATTTCTTTCTCTACTCGTACACAGCATTGAGAGTTCTTTACTGTCATTTTGCATAGTGATAACGGTTTACCAGGGATTCCAATTGACACCAGAGCAGAACATAGATTCTTTCGTTCGAGAGAGTCGTAGGCCTGCCTGAAATCAATAAAAAGTGGTGCACAGGTATGTTGAACTCTCGACACTTTTCCAAAATCATCCTTATCGAGAAAAGTGCATCGGTGGTACCTCAGACTTGCCTGAAGCCGCACTGATATTCCCCAAACAGTTGTTCAGCAAAATGATTGATTTAGGAAAGGATCTTATATGCTGTGCAGAGTAGAGCAATTCCCCTGTAGTTTGCACATTGTAAGCGATTACCTTTCTTATGGATTGGTATCAGCATAGCTGTGTTCCAGTCCAGTTTCAGCTCACCAGGTCATTTGAACAAGTTCAAACAATCTTAAAGATAGAGTTTCACCACCATGTACAATCATTTCGGATGTTATATCGTCGATATCAGGTGCTTTATTGCGTTTTAATTTTGACAGCGCCACATCGAATTCCTCTTTGGTGGGTTTGTCTCCATGCACCTTTGACGCACAAATAAGCTTTGCTCGTCGTCCGACTTGCTGGTCACTTAAGTTGAGAAGATTCTCAAAATAAGCGGCCCAAGTATAACGGCTTGTCTTGCCAGTTTATAGTTCTCCTTCGTGGACCTGATGTTGCGTCCTTGTAGACACTTCAGATAACAATTTCTTTTGTATTGAATAGCGTCAAGACATTCTTGATCCATCCATTGCTTCTGGGAGTGGTTTTGTGGTCGTCCAAGTATTCCCTCAGCAGCGCTTAAGATAGCATCCCTGAGTAAATACCATGACTTATCGACGTCTCCATTAATGGTTTCTGATTTCTCTAACATTTCAGTAATGTGGTTTTGATATCTCTCTTCTGTTTCAGCATTCTTTAATGATGAGATGTTAAAACGTTTTCGTTGATTAAATTTTGGAATACCTGGGTTTGGAAAGTGGAACCTTATTTTGGCTCATACAAGGAAGTGATCACTTCCAATGTATGCACCTCTAAGATATCGCACATCCAGAACACTCGAAAATAAACGTGCTGTTACCAGCGATTATTAAAATAAAATAGAAAATAACAATGGAAAAAATTAAAACATATACAACTTGTTGTGAAGCGCTGCTGCGTTGTATAATCAACGAAGTGGCATAGCAGGCCGCGCACCTAGCAAGATTAGTAAAGCCCCAAACTAGCTTCAGTAAGTAGGGTTGAACATAGAAAACCTGCTGCTCCAACACAAATACCGGTATTGTGCGTGTAACGCATGATAGGAATGGAGGAAATAAAGAAGCAAATGAAAGACAGAGACTCTGGTGATCCCCGTATATGAAAAGAACCACGATCACCACGTCCAACCTCACAATTTATAGCATACATTCACACGCTCTTACACCTCATCCACTCACGTACACACTCATATACACAGACACACACACAACTGCCGATTATTCATATAAATGCAAAATTTTTCATCAACAGCCCGATTATTCAATAATGCCATATATGTTACCAATGGGAGATTATAAACAACTAATTGATTTGTTGATGTGTAACCCACAAATATGAAGTAGTTTATGTAAATAGAGGTGAGAATAGAAGTTACGATTTTATTTGTAGAGTTTGCTTCGCACAGCTTAGCCCAAAACTAAAAAAAATCGGTTGGTCCAGCAATGTCCATGCTAACGATGGAACCCATATCATTAAAGCTGTGTCGAGTTTTTTTTTTTTTAATTTATTTGCCATCTTATGAAAATGAAAATTTAACTCTCCATGCATGGATAAAGTATAACAAATCGTATATGAAACCAGAAATATGGTAAATGTAATAACAATATTATAGATTGCTCTTATAGGTGTCACTTCTCGCATATCTTGTCAACAATGTATTCCTTCGGATGTACTGCCGATCGATCAATTTACGTTTCACAACCGACTTCCTTAATTTATCTTGTTTGTTATTCTTGCACCATTGATCGCTTTATAATTTGCATCGAATAAAATTAATTTTTCTAAGTCCGTCGTTTCGGGTTTATCGCATAATTTCTGACTTTTTATTTTTTTTCTAATAATTTAGTGATATTTGTTTTTGTAGCAGTTGCATTTTATATTTTTTTTGGTTAAACTTTCATTTTCATTATTTGTGCTATCAGGAACCTTGTAACCATTAGCTATTATTTTTTTTGTCCTTCATATTTTCCACCAATAAGTTATTGCTAATAAATGACTAATTCACATAATATAATGCACTAATTAAAATTTAAATAAAAACATATAAATATAATGTGTCCAGTCCTACAACGCTAATTTGCCACCTGCAGATTTATTTACGGAAAGAAACAATAATCAAGGCTTTAATTATAGGTTCATTCACCCCCACATACACATCCCGTGCATACACGTACACGTACATGCACTCACGCACCCATTCATACCTACATAAACACCCCCATATACATATTTTAAAATAACTCACCACATAGCTTGTCCAGATCCCACTCCCGTAGTTCAATTTAGTCGCTCATCCTATAGATGGGTTAGTTCAGCAATAAAAATCACGACGATGTTGTAAAAATTGTTACAATCCAACTCGTTGATGATAGCAGTGATGTTATTCCTTTGCTTTCTTGCCAGAAATACTCAGAAATACTCAGCAGATACGCTGATGACAACGTATAACCACACTAAAAAAAATGGCTAGCCCGGCAACTTATAGAGATAATCCGCACACGGGAGGTAATCGTAGCATGCGGTAAGGTATCTGATGTAAATTATAATTTACCTTCCCGATTTATTTACTGACACAGAGATATCACAAAGATTCGGGTGTAGATATAAGTATTATTGCATTATCACACCTATTTGTAACATTATCTCAACAAGCAATTTATATAATTTATTTCAGATTTTTATTAGGTAATAATTTTTTGTCAAATTTTGTTTTATTCTTCACATATATTTGTAACTTATAATATCACAGAGTTTAAATAATTTTTGTTAAGATTACAACTATTATTTAACACAGTTAAAAAAAAAACAGCTATTATCACAGTTTTTCAACATTATTTTTACAAAAAAAATTCAATTACATTGTAATAGCTGGTTATTTACTCTTGGTTATTTGCAAGGCTTAAAGGGGTATATTGTTCCGTTGATACGGTTATCCGTTAAAAGCGAGGCGGTTACCATCAAGTCCCATAGGTTTGTTTTTTTATTACTTTTATTACAAGCGTCTTTGGAGATTGCACTAATGATTTAGAGCAAGGGTATTTCTAAAAGAAACCTTAAACGTACCATCCTATCCTCTCAGTAAAGTTATGGCATCAGTTTGTTGCTAGAGTAACAAAACGCCCTAAAATAGCCTTTCTAGTTTTCCGATTGTTTTGTGGAAAAGCCAAATTCCAGCGTCCTTTGATATATAACTGTTATTCTTATATTTATAAGATATAAATCGTTTTTAAGGTTCTCCTCAAATACGTCCTACCTTGTGTTCTTAGGCTCCCGAACAGGACAAAATCCTGTTTCATATTGTCTAGCTTACCAGTCTAGTTTGAATTAATATTAACTATGGTTCGCGGAGGACGGTTTATTGGAGACTTTCCACTTCTTTATGAAGTTTTCTACATGATTTTTTCTACTGGTTTGTCTAAGACTCGCTTGTCTGACACACTTACTATTGTCTTGTGACAATAGTAAGTGTGTTCCCGACGTTGAACACTCCTAAGTTTGCTTTTATTAGGTAAACTTCCAGCCACTTGCTTTTATTGTTTTTGTTCCTGTTAGCCCCTTGTTGTGATTATTTGTGTCACAGTTGATGATTAGAGGGAACTTCTGAATTTTGAAACCATTTCATTAGCCCAAGTATTGCCGATGGGATGTATATATGCATTACTGCGAGGTAGACCATCGTGCAGAGTAAGCAAATACCACAACTATCTCGCGGTAGATGCCTCCAAGTGTGATACTTATCTGTACTTGTGTGATATTGTGGCATCTTCTGGTACCTGTGTGATATGGTGGTATCTCCTGGTACAGAAACTTGAAAGAAAACAAAAGTTAAAGTTTTTTGTAATCTTAGTGATCTTGGTGAATCTGCATTATTAGCCCATACTACTTTAACCTCGCTGTTTTCCAGAAACTTTACTCTATTTTTGTGAAGCCACCAGGGTGTTTTATCCAAGTGAGCCCCAGATATTTCTTTGTGTATGTCCTGACCACTATAACTGACGCTGCAATGTAGTAGCGAACAATTGTGTAGGTTACCTGCTGCATCCATTCTGGTAAGGTATCTGTTGACCTTTATTCAATAACAAACTGTATGCATAATGGTAAAACCCTTGTAGCTTCATAGGCGTAATTTGCCACTATTTTCTTCACGAAAGCAGATATAATTATGGTTCCAGTTGCATTTTGAAGAGGTGGTGTTATTGGGGTGAATTCATTCGAAAACTACCTGCCAGCCTTTCCATCTATACTGTCGTTTCTTGCCGTGGCAAAAACACGGTGACCTTTACCCAATCGGTAGTTTGTTATATTTTCTTACTCTAGTTTGACCACTTCTGACCTCTAGTCTAACCTTAAAATCAGAGAAGGCCTGCACCTTCATTACGACTGCTTAAGATCTTCTTCGTACATCCTGCAGTATTGTTCTTATAGCTTCACGAGAGATTTCTCGCTGATCTGCACATCACTTCCCAAAAGGAAGACGGATAGTTTTTAAAAGCGTCGAGATATATACTCGAGTACGGAACTACTCCCACTTTAAGGAGTAGTATGACAAGCGCGTCAGTTGCTTGCACGTCATTACCCTCTACCAAACAAAGTCTGATGTGATGTGAACACCTCCCAAAATAACTTTGTGAACCGAGTCTTTCGACAGCTTCACTTGCACTATTCTACTTATTTCCAGCTTCTTTGCACGCCCGATTCCTCAGAAATGCGGTATTTATCTTCTTTACTACACCTGCATTATTAGTGCCCGGCTTTATAAAGTTTTGCTATATATCAATTGGATGGATGACTTTACCTGAATTCCTCACCACGATGTCATGCAGTGCTGTTCCATTTTTTACTTTACTTCAGAACCTTTCTTATGAGTTTCTTGAAAATTTTGAGTTAAGTTTCACCTTGAGTTTCCACAAAGACTTCAGTTTCTCGCTCAGCACCTTTGGGTGGCCTGTAGATAGCAACGGTAAGTCTATGTATCGTCTTTATATAGCGCTGTCATTTTGTTTACGGTTGTACCTGACAAGCAATGGTCTGAATAGGATTCCGGTTGCCTGTGTCTATTTTACTCTCAGCGATCACGTCATTTAATACATTTATTTTGGTTTTTGTATTTTTATTTTGTTTATGATCATTCTTCGGTCCACAGGTTACACAGGAAATAAAATGGCGAAGTGATATAACTGATAATTTTGCAAGGCAGGTTATGCTTGCATATTGCTTGGTAGCCAAGTGGCTCCGATTGGAACTATACCAACAACTTTTAACTTATGAGCACTGTCTAATAATGTCTAATGTCTAGTACACTGTCAGCAAAATAAGGAGAGTTGTATGGAAACAATTTATTTCTTTGGAATATCATTTGAAAAACTGAGTATATAGAGTAATGCCAGTGAATAATTGAGTGAATAATGATAATTCACTTTAAGATGTTTTCGAATTTTAAAATTTAGTTCGATATGGTGAAAGCCAGTTATAGAATCTTAACGGCTATCACACCATAAAACTGAGCTTGTACGACTGTCAAGCTGTTTTTAGTGAACAACGTCTGGAGTCTACGTTTGATGTAGTTTAACACTAAGTCACATAGCGAGGTGAGGATGAAAATTGGAAATAATAACTGAACCTTTTAGAATATACCAGAAAATTTAGTACCGTTCTAGGCAATAGGTCATTTTCAAAATCCAGCGAAGGAGAGATAGAACTTTACTTTATGGTATGAATGTTCTCCCAAACTTGCAAATGGAATTTTCATTAGGATATAGGCCTTATGAACCTTGTCGTTGTGAACTAAATCGATCCAGCATACCCGTGTTTATATTCCATTCCAAAATTTATAAGTGTTCGTGCCACCGCTTTTGGCCATGCCTTGTTGGAAAAATTTTCAGCATTACATAACGTTACCACAAGGTTTAATTGCAAGAAATTTGTAAAATGGAAGCATATGGAAATGCATGGATGTTTCTTCAGACTCACCCTTGCAATACACATGTTGAAATGCTGCCAACCTTGTTGGTTTGATTGAATTTCTTAAATATTATGCTGTTAATTTTTTCCAATAATAAAAGACAAAAAGTCCGATAAATAAACTTCAGTTCGTTTGAGATTCCATGGCCAACATTCCATGTCCGATTCCACGGCTTAGGAATATGACTTAAAACAAAACTAAAATAAATAAAGTGTAAGAACATGATCAAGTCAATAGTTTTACATGCTTGCTGCTATGATACTTAATGTCAAAACGATAGTTTGTTCACCAAAACTACAGAAACGGGTTTAACAGTTTAAGTTTTGCCTTACCTTAAATAGAACAGGAGTAGAATAGATGCAAAACTGTTTCCCCTTTATTTTTATCATCTTCAACAAAAGTATTGTGAGTTAATTGACACGGTGCTTCTAAATTGTTGCTAGTATCAACAAGGTCTTTTACAGTCTAGTTGAAACAAGATCTCCCTCATTATATCATTAAAAATGCCATTCAAACATCTTGCAATAGTACCTGAATATACGCTTTTTCTTTCGGCAACAGCTTGCATATAGCAATAGCTATTTTCCCTTTTTCTGCTGTTTTATAAAAGGACTTGTGAAACCTTTTTGAGTTAATATTACCACATTTAGTATATTCACATTACAACGAATTTCAAAGACAACCAAAATAGGTAAAAACTTGAACTGGTTAGGTTACACAGATTATACAGCTTAAGAATCTTAAATCTAGCTAGACTGTTTGTCCAAATCCGATTTCTTTTACACGATATTAAATTAGACTTTAATTAATCAAATAACATCAATAATCAAACAAGTTAACAAATAAATTTGGATCTAATTTCTTTTTTTTACTTTCACTTTTCTGATCCGTTCGAAATGTTTTTAAAATGGATGGGCAGCTGCGAAGCCACCTTTTACACTGAAATTTTAGTGTATTCTTCAATATTAGATTAGTTCTACAAAATCAATTTTATAGCATCAATTAAAATGTAGTACATTACTATTGACCAAACATTTTAACGTTTGAAAAAAGTTTACCAACAAATGCATTAAAAATTTATTTTGTTGGACTAACTTTGCAGGATACACCAACATATTTTTATCAGTGGAGATACGATTTCGAGATAATTGGTAGCCAGGGTCAATTCTTATCAACTAGAACAGCGCAATATTCTATATTGCTGTGTATTGGATAGAATAGGTTAAAGTCTTATAGCTATACTAACGGTCATCTGTTTAGTTCCGATGTAAATGGAGACTAGTTAAAAGATTATTTTTAATGCGTGTGTCCCTTAGATCCCCTAGTAATTTAAGATGCCGATCGCTGATCTTCCTTCAAGAGATTCTGATTAAGGATCAATCAAGTCAAGTTAAGTTTGGTTTATTTAAACATACAACTTTTCTTTTAAAAAGTTTTTTTCATTTTAACTACTTTTGTAGACTTAACTATTTTATATTCATTGGCCTAGATAGTTTGACTAAAACAGAATAAATCTGCATTCAGTGTAATCTCAATATATTTTCAACTTTTGAATTAAATCCACACTCAAAATCGAGCTTTCCTTTATTTCTACAAATATTTGTTTTATTTATTTAAGAAATACTATTTATATTTAAATATTTTAATTTACTTCAGATTATCAATTCTTTCATTATTCAAAGACTAGAATATTATCATCAATATGTTAAGGTAACGACTTAGTTGTTATTTTAAATTAATTTTTACAAGTAAATAACTTTGAAATGGACGGAAGATTATCAACAATTTTTCTTAATATATTGTTCAAAAAAAATTCATAATAGTTATTAATTGTCACAACAAGGTTAATTAATTAAAAATAAAATCACACATATTATATTATTTTGATATTGACACATCTATAAGTATTTTTAGTTAAGTTAAATTCTCTCTTAAAAACTAATAAAAAAATATTTTTTTTTAAATTATCATAATTTAAATTGTGCAAAAATTCATTTCTACATATTGAGCTTTGTTTGTTTTTTTTAATATTAAATATTTTTTTTTGATTGAGCTTTTCTTGTTTGTAACAATCACAATGGACGGACAGATTAATTTCTGATGTTTGAGCAATTAATTTTATTATATAAAATCTTGATTTAAATTTAAAAATTTATCCAATTCATCATATTCATTAAATTTGATTGAACTAAAATCTGAATTATCAATCGTATCTAGACCAGGTAAATTTGTAAATTGTGGTATTGTTTCTGTTATAACATTTGGACCATTTTGTGGTAAGTTGAAAACAAATGGTAATGCAATTTCATCAATTGGTTGTGGTATATCAGATTCTAAAAATATCTACAAAAAACAATAGAAAATTAACAATTTTAATTAATTTGAATTTTAAATTTGAAGAGAAAAATAATATGTAAAATTTGTAATTCTAATAAATATTCAACAAACCTCATGATTTAAATTATTCAAATTTGAAATAATATTATCATGGTTTTGTTGTAGATGATGTGTCGTTGACGATGGTGATGATAAAGAGGACGTGGTTATAACATTTTCATAATAATTCTCATTTTGTGTTATAATACAACCATCACTATTTAGCTCTACATCGTTTAAACAGACATCCATATTATACACAAAACTACCATCACTATTCATATCGATAATTTCAATTTCACTCAAACTAATACAATTATTTTGTAAAATATTTTCCTCGTCATCATCATTGGATGGTGATAAACTGCAACCAGTACAATCATTTACAATTTCAATATAATCATCGATTTGATTTAAATTTTCGATTTGATGTTCATCGTTGTTAATCGATGAGGATGACGATGTTTGGGATGAGAATTTTTTCACACTTTTATTGACACATTTATCAGGTTTTGGCATTTTGTCGATTAAACAATTAGTTGGGCTAGTTTTGTTATGATTTTTGTTCTTTATATTATTATTATTATTATTGTTATTAATATTGCTAGAGTTTGATTTGTTTGATCGGCGAATTCTTTTTTTCTCTGTTTTTGTGTAATCCATTGCTAGTTTCCAGTAACCGCCTTTCCCTTTTTCATTTTTATCACGAGCAACTTTCGTAAAGAATACACTAAGAGAAAGGTTATGACGAATTGAGTTCTAAAAAACAAAAAAAAATTATCATTTAACTAATGCGTATGCATATAAAATATGCGTATCCAAAATAAATAAATATAATAATAAAAAATAATAAATAATAAATATAAAATATATATAAAGTATGCGTATAAAATATTTTCTAGAAGTTTTTATTTTGTCATCAAGCTTAGTCGTCCGTAAACGTTAACATTTTTAGCACAGATAATCAAATCAAAAATTTTACAATAATAAAAGAATTAAAATCTTATTTACTCACATTCCAATTTCCTACAGATTTATAGTAAGCAAAATTTTCCCTAATCCAATTACAAATATCCTTCAACGTCATCATTTCTCTATCCATCATAGCCATTCCAATTATATGAGCGTAATTAAACGGAGGCTTTTCATTCGGATTTGTTCTAAAAGAATATGATTTTTGATCAAACGTTTCCTTACTCTTTTGTATATCAGACATGAATTTATTAAAACGTATTGTTGGGTTATTATGCGTGGTTGTTTCTTGTAACGGTAAATTTCCAATATTTTTGATTTCCGTTAACCATGCTAAATTTGTTAGTTCAGATTCAGAACTATTTTCTTCATCTGGATCTGCTATTGAGTTACTATTATCGTTACCTATATTATTATTATTAATATTGCAAGTATTTTGCCCATGATTCTCATTTGAATTTGAGTCTGAGTTCACACTCTCTGATGAGGATAAATTACTAATTGGACTATTGAATGTTGTTTCAAAAACATTCAATGGATTTGGTAATGTTAAAAATATATTTACATAATCTAATTCCATCTTCTAAATAACTTTCTTGATGTATTAAAACAGTAATTAAGTTGAGCTTTTTTGTTTTGTTATAGCTAATCTAGTTTTTTTGCTTTATTTCGAGAATTTCATAATTTCACGAATTTTACTGAAAATAAAAAACAGAAAAATTAAGAAAATAAATAATTATTATTCAGAGTTAGTATTCGTCATGCGCTTTTTACCACATTAACGTGTTCTGAGAAAATAATAAAAAAAAATTTGAAAATTATTCATGAAATATAAATAAATATAACAAAATGGCGAAAAACATACAATTTTCAAAAAAATTGAAAACCAATTAAATTAATGTTGATTTTTAATATTTCAAGGAATTTAATTTGATAACTGATTTTTTGCTCACTTGAATAACTTACGTATTTGAAAATTTCATTGTATTCCACGTAATCGCAATCAAAAGCTCATCATAAAAAATGATCATTTTTTTTTTAAATTAAATTTTTTAAATTTATTTATTTCACAGTTTTTTAATTGGAACCAATATTTTTGGTCGATTTTTAAATAATATTGATTACATGATTACTATTTTATTATAATTATGTTAAAAATAATTAAATTATATTTTTAAAAACAAAACGTAATTAAAGGGCACTTGTATATTGTAAAATAATTGAATCAAACTGACCGAATAAAATCGTAAACGAAAATGCCGACCGCGGGTCGATAAAATAAATTTCGAAATAAAAAACATATATAAAAAACATCACTTCAATATTGGACGCTGTGACGTCACCGAAATTACCCTTTTCCTCACAAAACTTACAATAATAGTGTACCCTGTAAGTAATGTACCCTACTCCCACTCCAATTCAAAATAAAGTTATAATTTCACCTTACTACAATCACCATCCACCATAAACCCTTACTTTTTTCAATATCAATTCAAACATCACAGGTGAATTATTTTTTGTTGTTATTCTTTGACTAGCTCACCCCCCTGAAAAAGATATTATAACAGTTGACTGTGGTAGGGTGGACGTTTTTTTATTATTCTTTTTTTTCACATTGTTTTTAACTGAATTCAAATTCTCAATCAGAATACGAAGAAAACATCAGTGGTAAAGGTTTTTTTCCTCATGGATGAATAGCTATATTTCAAAGTAATTCATGCGCTGTTTATGGGAACAACTGTTGAGAACAAATTAGGTTTTAAGTTTGAATTAAGGTGCTTAAGGATGGTGTAATTTAAGTGGTTTTGTTTGTTGTCATTATATCATCAAATTATTTTAGATTTATTTGTTTATGTTTTATGATATTTGCATTACGTACCACTGCTCCACTGTCAATATGAAAAAGGCTATTGAACAATGAAATAATAATAAGTCATTTAAAATAGTTATGTAAAAGTTTTTGGTTTCTGCAGATGATTTCATAACTGTACATAAATTTTTTATAATTTCACTGCAAAAATGCAATATCTCACCAAGCAATCTTTTACAGCTATATGTGATAAGAAACATATCACTTAATCACTTCACAGTTGTAGGATTCAGTCCCTGATATGAATTGTTGGATCATATATTTCGTGATTTTTTTTGATAAAAAGTGTTGTGAATGTTGTGAATGTTGTGAATGTTGTGCATTACTTTTGTGGATTGAAGCCGCTTGAGACCATCGATTCAGACAAAGTATTCTATAAATACGCTGTTCGGACAAAAAACTGCAGGACCGACGCTGAACCTGACCATTTTTGATTGACTTCATACTTAGCCGACAACTAGTATAGGTAAAATAAAAACTAAATGTTTAGTTTGTGGATAAGGGCGTCCAAAAATGTTCTAGAAATTCAAATTCGGGCTAAGTTTTGAAATAAGTTTCTAAAAAAGGTCTCATCCGATATTAATTGTTTTATGTGTGTTGTAAAGGCAAATGAGTGTTATAAAAAATATTTAGAAATATTAAGAAATAAAATTTGAATGATGGCATATGATGCCGTAGGCGAAGCGTTTTTTGTTAACAATGTGAAATTTCCAACCCCGTATTCAAAGGTGTAAGAATTTAAATATAGCATTTGCTTTTCTTTAAAGTAATTAATTTTGAAAAATGTGCATCTCTGGTCAAAATTTTTAGTTTCAGATGATTTTCGTAATCTTTACTACTAAAGCGGTTGCAGACCATTTTTGATCGACTTCATACTTGGCATACAAGTACTTACAGTGTACTTGCGTGTACTTAAAACAAGTTTTTAAGTGTCTATTTAGTTCAGGGTTCAGGGTAGCAGTTCAAGGTAACTTTGAAATGAAATGGCAAAAGACAGGCTAACCCTAAAGGTATCAACAGTTTATTTATGTTGAAAAGATAATTCAGTATTAAAATATATAGAAATATTTTTTGGCCCATCGCCGAACCACACACACACACTACACCTTGTATTTTATTCGGCCCTCTCTATATCATAGCCGTCCCTTGGAATAGCAATTCTACCCCTTTTGTCTAACGGCATTTAGTAGGAGAAAGATGTAAATAAACGAAAAAAATTTACCTGACTTACAATAGTACAATATTTTTGTTCTTTAGCTAGTAGTTGAAGTAATAGGCTTCCTACGAGTTCGGTATCATGATGTTTAGAAGCAAGTCCCTCCCGCATTCGTCTCCCCCAGTGATAAATTAAAAGGGCCAAACTTTCACTTTTTGTTCTTATTTTATTGTATTCCTTTTTTTTGTTTTGGTTCTTTTTTTTTATTAAGCAAAATTGACAATAATGAATTCTTAATAAATGTATATTCTATTTAACAATCACTTAATATTTAAGCACTGTTCGGCTAGATTTATTTGGTTTAATTTTTTTTTTATTTAAAATATATTTTTTTATTTAAAATAGTAATAATCTGCTAGCGAATTTAGCACTACTTAACCAAACAAAAACTTTTATTAAGTTTAATTTCTTTAATACAAACTTAAGATTTCTATATGTGTTATTATGGTTTTCCATATTAAGATTTCTGCACTATTTTGCAAAGTTTATTTGGTTTTATTTCCCTTTTTTTTAAGTAATCATAATCTAAGTAATCATAATCTAATCTAATCATAATCTATAGTTAATCAAAAAAAACTTTTGTCTAGTTTATTTGGTTTAATTTTTGTTTTAAATAATCATAACTATTAACTAATCATAACTATTAACTAATATTTAACACTTTACTTAATCAAACAAAAACTTTTATTAAGTTTATTCTCTTTAAATACAAACTATTATTTTGGCACTCCCGATAATCTTTGCTCATCTCTGGTTAGCCAACAACTGACTTTTAGGTAGATTTCATATAAAAATCTACCTATTGCAATGGGCTTCATCTCGGAATTGCGGAAAAATTTTTGTGCCAAACGATTATATATGATAAGCAGAGACGAAAAAACAAAAAAAAAAATTCATATATATATATATATATATATATATATATATATATATATATATATATATATATATATATATATATATATATATATATATATATATATATATATATATATATATATATATATATATATATATATATATTTATATATATATATATATATATATATATATATATATATATATATATATATATATATATATATATATATATATATATATATATATATATATATATATATATATATATATATATATATATATATATATATATATATATATATATATATATATATATATATATATATATATATATATATATATATATATATATATATATATTAGACTGGTCGTTAAAAACTAAATTTTCCAAGACGCCCCCCAGAAAAATTCTTTGTGGTCAAAAAAACCATAACGGCTTTATTTTTTTTTTTTAAGTGAAAAGAACACGTGCCGCAAAATCATCGAAGTTTATTTTTTGATAAAATTGTTAATATCTCATAAAATATGCAGATGTCAAAAAAAATCACATAATCATTTTTGCAGGAAATTTAATTTTCTACAAAAAAGGTCCAAGTCATTTTTTTCCTAAAACCTATATTTCTGATGATATTTTGAAATAAAACTTGAAATTCTTC
>CAVNZG010000114.1:41480-66415 GCA_963693315.1 Diogma glabrata
TGATATTTCTCGAGATAATAAACATTTATTATTTTAGAACTTGCGATCTTCATAAATTGATGACGAAAAATCTCTTAAAACAGCCCTTTTAATAAAAGCTTATTATCTCGAGAAATATCAATCATAGAGATTTGGTTGTTCGAAGTTTTTTGTATGAAATTTAATTAACTACAACTTTGTTATTGACATTTTTCCTGTAGCTTTAGCCATTTATGAAATAAAAACAAAAGAACAAGAAATTCATATAAAACTGACTTTAGTGATCTGTACTGTGTCACCGGTGTAAGTTACAGTTACATCTCCATAAGCGTTTTTGTAGATAATTTAATCCTGAGCTAGTTGCTTTTTTCCATTTTGAAATAGTATAAAATGCCGCTAGGCTGTAATTTTTTTTTAAAAAACACTAAAGTTTACATGTATTTTGTACGGAAAATATTCAAACGCAAAGGCCGAGTGCTAAACATTAATTTTGAGGGCTCATATTTTAGGAGGACGTTTTCTTGGGTATTTCCAACAAAATTTCGGTGGGCACCAGAAAAAAAGAATTGTCGCCCAAAAAAAAGCACCCTAATATATATATATTCATATATTTAAATATATATATATATATATTATATATATATATATATATATATATATATATATATATATATATATATATATATATATATATATATATATATATATATATTATATATATATATATATATATATATATATATATATATATATATATATATATATATATATATATATATATATATATATATATATATATATATATAAACGATATGAGATATAACCAAAACGACCGGCACTCTCACGGTCGCATTTGTTGAGGTAGATCAAAAAAATTTCTGCACATGTGTGTTCTATTAATATCTCGGACAAGTTCACGATACGTGGTTAAGGAACTAGAGCCTTTTTTCTAAAACAATTGATTTTTTAAAACCGTTATAACGGCCGTTTGGATACTAATATTTTAAAAAAGTTAACAAATTTAAAATCTTTGGAATCTTTTTTATCAGTTTGTTTTAAAAATAGACCTCTGCAGTTAGAGGTTCCTGAGTGAGTGGCTCCAACAAAAAAGTTTGCAAAAAAAATATTTTTTTTAACAACCGGCACTCTCATGGTCGCATTTGTAAAGCCAGATCAAAAACTTTTCTAAAAACGTGCGTTTTATTAATATCTTGACAAGTTTGAAAATCAGCCAAATCTGACACAGGGTTAAGAAACTAGAGGCTTATACTAGAAAAAACTCTGTTTTTTAGATCCGTTATAACAGATGTTTGGATTCTAATATTTTTAAAAAACTTCATAAATTTCGAGTCTTGTAAACCTTTTTAATCAGTTTCTTTAAAAAAAAGACCTCTGCAGTTGGAGGTTTTTGAGTGAGCGGCTCCAACAAAAAAGCTTGTAAAACACAAAATGCGTTTGAATCAACCGGCACTCTCACGGTCGCATTTGTAGAGCCAGATCAAAAAACCTTCCGTAAACATGTGTGTTTTATTAATATCTTGGACAAGTTCGTAAATCAGAAAAATCTGACACATGGTTAAATAACTAGAGGCTTTATACTAGAAAAAATTTGTTTTTTAATCCGTTATAACGGCCGTTTGGATACTAATATTTTTAAAATCTTCATAAATTTAGAATCTGTGGAAACATTTTAATCCGTTTCTTATAAATATAAACCTCTGCAGTTAGAGGTTTTTAACTTGTTGGCTTCAACAAAAAAGTTTGCAACAATCCATAACTACAATTTCCAAAAACCTTATAACAGCCAATGAAAAAAAAATAAAAAGATTTGAATAGAAGAAATTAATTTTTTTTCTTAGAAATAAACTATTTTGATATTTTGCACTAATTGGACGACATATGATATAGCGTAGGTTTGTGACATAAATTGTCACACACATGTTCTGTGGTAGATTTGATATTTGTTTGTTGCAAAATTGGATAGATATAGTTTTGCTTATATGTAGCTCATTTTCTTTTAAAATCTGTTCGATATCTGTTTGAAATTAGTTTGTGTTGTTTAAACTAATCTGATACATCAGATTCTACTGGCACACAAAACTGTCTGATCTCGAAATCTACCTATTTCTAGCGGACATACGTGCCGCTTGGACTTTTTTCTTTGCTTTCAGTTTTCTAATTTGAGGAAAACCAATTGGAAAAATGGCAAGACTTACAATTTTTTTATGGGAAAAAAATATTTTTGATGAAGTATAGAAATTTCATAATTTTATAGAAATAGAAAACATATCCGCCACTTGTAGACTAATTGAATAGGAACAACTGAAGGTTATTTTATTCAAATTTCACCGTTGAGGTAATTGTCTATGAAAACTTCATATATCATGAGAACAATTTTGAAGAGTAAAAGAAAAAATATGACCACGAAGGTTTTGGACTGGATTTAAGAAATGCAAGTGGCAATGGTGTGAGAAAGGTTGTTACCATAGGGTAACACGTAATAGAACTTTCATATTGTGAAAAACAAGCTAAAAAATTGTTTGTTATATGGCATTAGCGGTATCTTTAAAAACTTAATTTTAATATTTTGAACAGTGTAAACAAATATTTAAAGTATATTTGTTTATCTTTCCAATGCACATAAAATAGTTGATATTAGATGAATCGTTATTTTAATTCTATTTTAAAGCAACCTTGAATTTGAATTGGCAGAGGTCTTTCGAACCATCCCGTTCTGTAATACTATAATAATTCCACTATCAGGAACATGAGAGGGATTGCATGCCTTGAGATTTAAATTTTCCGACTGGTCTGTGAGTTTGATTATGCCTCTTCTCAGCCCAGTACAAATGCTGAATTGCACGCCCAAACGTCACAAGAAGGCGGCTTCAAATAAGCAAAGAATAGAAACTCTGATTACGCAAAAACTCGGAGGAACCAAGACCATCACCCACACCACATAAAATATAATTATTACATTTAAAAATTAAAATGTTTCACTTACTCACACTATTTGAATTTGATCTAATTCTTCGTGCTTCTTCCTACTAGCCAATCATAGTGTACAATATATACATATTGACAATTACAACATTCAATCGTTGCGCCAATGGTAACGGCGATTGCTGAACACGAACAGTAATCCATAAAATAAAAACGAATTCGTTGCGCCTGATGTAGATGCGATTGTTGAATGCGAAATAATAATTTTCAGTTGCGTCTAATGTAACATGCGATTAGTGAATCAAAAAAGCAACATCACTAAGGCAGTATAATATAAATAAAAATTGGTGCACCAACGGTGCCGGCGAATATTGAATATGAATAACAAATCACTATAATAGCAACCGTTGCGCCAATGGATATCGGCGAATATTAAATATGAATAATAATAAATACAACAGCCAATCGTTGTAACGATGTCAACGCCAACGCTACAAAATAATAGCAACAACAGTATCTACAACGAAAACAAATAAATGATTGTTAAATCACGTTTACAAATCTATAAAGCTAGAAACACAACACGGGCGAAATCGTCCAACGACGACGTTAGTAACATTAGAATACACAGGACACATACATGTCAAACACAACTACAGCGATAAACGAAAAAGTTTTTTTCGTCGGAGAAAATTTAGATTCTATTTTTAATTTATCGTCGGCGATGATTATTGCCAGATGTCCATTTTATTTTTATTTGGCTGCAAGGGTGGTTGTTAATGTTATTGTGACAGTGCCGCCAACTGAAAAATATGATTTTTTGATGTTTTTCGCGTTTCTGAGGTTGTAATCGTTTTGTTTTGAGTTGTCAACTGAACTTTCAGTTTATGTTCAAAGTTCGGCTTTATTCATTTATATTTTTTCATAATTTGTATTTTATTTTTAAAATTAGTTATTAGTAGAAAAATTATTAATATTTATTTATTAGTAAAAATTAGTTATTTTTATAATTGAAATTTGTAAGATTCATTTTGACAAAGAACAAAATATTTTAGTTTATGCAATTTTATTTTTGACAGCTTTTCACGCTGACGCCTTTGTTGTGGTTACAACAGCGAAATTGTAGACGTTTTTTTTATCGTCCGACGTTATCGTCCGTGTTGTGTTTCTACCTTAATAGTTGAAATAAATGTACAGCTAGTCGTAATCAAACAAAAAGTATCATGGCATCAAACGTCATTTACTCAAAAAGGAAGTATATATTAAAAATGATGCAAACTTTTCTTTTCATCTGATGCTACAAAAAAATATTCAATTGTAGAGATAAAAAACATACAATATGTCGTTCCACATTTAGTTGAACATAAATGCTTGAAGATTTTGTTTTTCTTATCCGATGATATTTCACTTTACAGAAGCTTATTTATTCAACTATTCAACTATCCAATTTCAAATTTTGTTTTCCACTATTCACAATATGTTCAGCCTTTATTTGTCAACTTTTATTTCAACGCGTCAGACACATAATATTTAGAAATTGAGTAAAGTAATATAAGATTTTTGGTTATTTTTGTATTTTATTTTTTATTTAGCGTATGATTTTTTTGTGACACATTAAAAATTAAACTTAGAAATAGGTTGACTCTTCTATGAAATCTACCTAAAACGAAACATGGATACACATTAAATGAACTTACAATCGATTAGTTTGCGCGTCTTTTAGTAAAAAAGTAAAATATTTGAACATTGGGCAGTACATTTGAACATAAGATGTTTACATCGAGCGAGTCTATCCATGCTACTACATCGGGAGTTGCCAAATGGATGTCTGAGATTTTGCCATTGTAACGTCGAATTAGACACACAGTTGCAATGTGTTTTATGGTTTGTTGTGGAGTGCCGCAGTCACACTCAGGGGAATCTGAAATGCCCCACTTGTAGAAAGAATCAGCACAACGTCCATGATTGGTTCTTATTCGGTTTAATGTAGTCCAGGTATGACGTGACAAATCAAAACCAGGTAGAGTAGAAGTCGGGTTAGTAATAGAAAGGCCAGTTATGTTGTAGCCTGCCAGTTTGTGCAATATATTGTTTCTCGTTATATTGTTTCTCGTTCTCGATTTAAAAAATTGTTGTTCTTTATTGGTTTTCAATCCAACTTCAATACAAGATATTAAAACTGAACCAATGTTCATATATTAAATCGTACCATTCTTGAGTTGTGTAGGTTGTTTACATGTAATTCATTCTAGAAATTTATAGTAAGTTATTGAAAGGACAATTGATCGATAGATATCTGGTTTTTTGAATAATTTTTTCATGCTTAGTATTGATAGCACTTTCATTCTCTCAAAAACTCTAAGCTCTCTATCCGATAAGAAAAATTTGTCACTTCCTTACATACTTACTCGTATTTTTATGCAATCCTAAAAAATATCATCATTACCCTTCTATTTTTCGTTTGATCCATGATTAAAACCTTAATTGTGAAAAGGTTTGCATATTCTGAGATGTCGCAAAAGTGCACTTCAGATGTCTTAGTTGTTTTCAGGGACTCAAAAGTTAGGATATCTGGGCGTTGCTGTTAATTTTTCTGTGGCGATCTAAAGAATACGACCTAATACCACTGCTTTTTTTCCACTGCTAATCCCAAAGCCATGACACACTCAGTCTCTGTTCATATAACCAAATGTAAGGCATTGGCTTTTCAAAGTGATTTATATTACCGAGTTTTTCATCTATCGAATTCCTAGTCCTTGTGGGTTTTTTTCCTGATAATTTGAATCAAAAACTTCTTATTCAAAAATTTCTTAGAAAAACATGATCCATTACCCAAAACCACAGTTGGCGCGGTATCTTTGATATTCAGAAACTTGTATTAATAATTTGTTTACAATTTTTTATTTATTGTAATTAATGCTTTATAATTTATCATAATTAATAAAATAATTGGAGTTAAAGGTTTAATCCGAGTTATTTTGCATGCGGCAGTAAATGTGAAGGCTATCTTATCGCATGGTAATCTCCCAATGTCGTATAGTACAGAGATATAATACAAGACCATGGACAACCCCTTAAGTGATATGCATATGAAAAAAATGAAAGATGCATATGTTTTTGTATAGGAAGATCTCGCAACTGAGCTGTTCGGTACTTTGTTAAAGGATCACTGTGACCTAAAGATATATTGTGGTTAACCTTGATGTCGTTAAAGAATACATAACGTCAATGTAACTGTAAGGTGTGCTATGTTGTCGACTCTGCGCCGCTTAACATAGTTAATGAGCTCGATTGTAGTAAAGTCTTGTTGTAGAAAAAGTGTTGACTATGATTGATATATCTTCGCAATCCAAGTTTAAAACAGTTGTAGATAATGAGTTAAATTGCTTTTCCCTCCAACTTACAGAGTCTGCATCTGTCAGAAGCAACATGGTCTAGCTAGTTAAGATGGTCGGTTATCATACCACTTCCTACCACACTGATTGATTGTTTTTAAAAGCAGATAAGGAAATTACCTAGAAACTTTTAAATTGCATAAGACCTTTGCGCACTGTTTATAGTTGACTGTTTTGTTCCTGTTCCTTGCTCCTTACTTTGGATGACGTATTTGAACGAACTCCTAGTCAATCAATAAATTTTGTACTAGCACTTTTCTTGGTTGGAAAGTCGACTAGAGTACAGCGTGGTCTACCTCTCTCTCCCTTTCTTCCTCCCTGTGTAATCGGTTTCCTCACAAGTGTAACATACTTAGTTACTTGAATCTTTTGTAAATATTGGTAGCACTCCCCCACCAGCTTGAATCAAAGTTTGTTGTATGGAAGTCTGACTGGTATACATAGGGTATATATTTGTGTTATTGCATTTTTTTTTTGGTAAACAACAGCCAACAATAGTTGATGCCAAACGTTTTGGCTTAAATGATTGGTGTGACGTTACCCAGTGCTGTCGTATGTAATACTTTGAGTAATATTTAAAGCATATATTACCAAAATTAAGTCGTATTGGTCAACCAGCTTATGTTGACCCATCAGTAATGTTAATGTTAAAAACTATGGACAACAATTTACAGGCATGCTATTTGTTAAAATAATCATTGCAATATAATTTACATGTATATGAATTGAGAGAATCTATGGAGACCGCTCTGTTGACGAAAAAATCAAGAGCATAATAAGCAACAGAGAAATTATTATCTGAGCGTTCTCTGATATGGGTTCCTTTATTTCTTTAACAAAGCCTCACATAAAGGGGTTAAAAAAGATCGTAGTGGTTAGAAATTTTGATAGCATCAAGTACGTTTCTTGCACCTTGACATATCGAAAATTTGTAATTTTCGGTGTAGTTGTAGATTCAGTCAAGCTTTTAAGCGAAAAACATATATCAGGTTTTTGGCCTATAAGTTTTCAAATCATAGACTTTTAAAAAGTGAAAATTGCCTAATGGATTACTTAAAGAACAATCTTAAAAAAAATTCAAAATATTTCTACCTTACCACATCATAACAAAAAAAAGAAGGCAGTGTTTAGGACTGCCGACAGAAGTGAAAACTTAAATCTGTGAAATAGCTGTGTTTTTTGTCTGTCTTCCAATTATTGTAGCATTGCAAATTAAAATTTCAGAATGTTTAAATTAAAATCATTAAAATTATTCTGGGTTTCACATCTATCAGCATTCCAAGCAACTATTATATACATTTTTATATTTAAAATAATCAAAACATATCATAGAAAAATTTGCGTCTATCAACACCTTAGAAAGCATGAATTGTTGTGGGACCTTGTTCTTAAAAGGTTTTTATGTGTTGTTGTGACATACCTTGTAATTTCTACTACCAAACACATTTTATTTAAAAAAAAAATAGCGTATCATCAAAGAATATTCCATAACTTAGAGTAAGGGATGGTAAAGTTGATTGAAAATACTTCATCCGCCAGCACCCCTAAGATATCACTTTGGCTAATGTGATTGCACTGCTATTGCCAGTGGTATACGATATCACAAGATAACTCATATGCCAATAGCAGGGACTAAAGTACGCGTGGTTGTCACACCCATAGATCAACAATTTTAAATTTTACAAATCTTCCTGCGGAAAGCTAAGTAAATTAATTGGTATTAATGCGCATTGTTCCGTTTGCAAATCACCATCGGCTAAGTGTCACCATTTTTAACTATTTTATTTATCATGATTGCCATCCATGTTTAATGATACATAAGCTATGCTTCTTTGTATAAAATTTATGCGATTTCCGTCTCGTAATTGTGAGCTTTAAATCGATATAATCGATGTTATCAAGTATCAAGTTACAAGTATTAACTTTTCACTTAATTTTAGAAACATATATTACATACAATTTCAAACCAACAATTTTGATATACAAATGTAATTGTTTCAAGTTATACTATCTTTCCTACGTTCAATTTTTATTTAGCATGATGACCAGAATGCAAATTGCAAAAGACAGAAGCAATATAACTTTAAAAAACTGCATTATAGATTAATTTTTTAAAATCCGTAAAAAGAAATTTTTATTATTTTTATGAATTCATGAATAAAAAATAATGATTTTAATGGTATTTAATAAAAATTAAAAAAAAAAACAATAAAAAAATGTACAAGTCCAGGAATTGAACTCACGATCTACAGAACATCAGTCGAGTGCGTTATCCACATCGCAATTTCAAACGTTAAGAAATGATGGATGTGATTCATATTTAAAAATATTTTCCTGATTTAAAAATTGGTATCGCGAATACATAGATTTTAGTCCATATAAAATTTTACAACGCGGCTAAAGAAGTTTTCACTTCAAAAAAAATTAGATCACATAAACCACTTTACTGCAGCACCCTATTTTTGAACACCATCTAAATATCAATGAAGCTATTCAACACACAAAAATAACCCAAATATCAAACCAAAAGTAATAAAAGAAAAATTAATAATAAAATAAACTAAAACTTCTAAACAATAATCATCATTAAGTCCACAGAAAATAATAACAACAAAAATACAAACCGGACACAAATAACCAAAAATATAAATTGAACAGAATTCACCTGAGAATTATGTAATACTTGAGCAATAAGAAGAAGAACAACTATATTTTATTAACTGAAAACGATAAAGCTGTATTATTTTTTCTCTTTTTCTCATTTTCATTTTCTTTCGGAGCTTTCAACAATTTATTTTTCTATTCTCTTTCTCTAAAAAGAACTGTAAATAATCAGTAATTCCAAAACTTAAATTAGTCTATTGTGAAATATGGGTAAAGCTTCGATTATATATTGAAATTTGTCATTTTGAAGCTTTAGGAATAAGACGGTGTGGTGTGTTGGAAAGCTTACTTATTTCTTTTGTATAACTGTGTAATCGCTTTTTTCAAAACTAAAAGTAAATACAACAATTTTATCATTGTTTTTTTATTATACTTGCTGCCAAAAAACTCAACTCAAACTTAATAAATTACAATATACTAAAACCCAATCATTCAAAATTCTTCATAAAAGAAATATCAACAGTATTGACAATGGTTTACATTTGGTGGAAAACACGTGAAATCAGCAAAAAACATGCAATTTTGGAAATGAGGTTTTAATTTTGTATATTTAGATATTGGTATTCATGGATATCAATAAAAAAAAATTTTCTGCGTTTGTAGTTTTTTTTACCCTGTCTTAAGATACAGGGTGATGAAAAATCAAAAAATAGCTCGACCCTGGTGTATTAAAATGGCTCTACAGTCAAAACTACTGAACTGATTTTAATGTTATATAGAAAAATAGGTATTGAAGCAGATCTTATTAAAATAATAATTTACATTATATGACCTTGAACACTTTCTTTTAGAAAAATAACGGTAAAAAATTCAAATTCGATTTTCTAGAAATGCGTATTTTTAAATTTTTGATATTTTAATATGTGAAAGGTGCATATGTTACTAACATTTTGTAAAAAATTCAGGAGGAGAAAAGTTTTTGTTTTATTTTTCATTAATTTTATTGCAACACAGCTTAAAATTTTTTATCATAAAAAAAATGGAGTTAAAAAATGAACAGTTTTTTTTGGATTTACATATGTGTTTTTATAATAAATTTTTAATTTCAACTCAAAATAAATATGTTACACATTTTTTATCATTTATTTATATTTTACACTTCTAAATTCCGTAGAGTAAGAATAACGTCTGGCTAAGATTGATCCATCATTTGTAGGAATGTATGAGTGATATCCTCGTTTTCAAGGCGTTCCAGGCAATTTTCAAGATGACATGCATTTTTTCTATGTAACGGAGGCAGGTTACATTGCAAAACGAAATCAACTAGCTGATAGATACGCCAATTAAAAAACAATTCCTGGAACACAAGGATATCCCTCATCCATTCCTACAAATGATGGATCGATCTTAGCTAGACGTTATTCTAACTCTACGGAATTTAGTAATGTAAAATAAAATAAATGATAAAAAACGTGTAAAATATTTATTTTGAGTTGAAATCAAAAATTTATTATAAAAACATATTTGTAAATCCAAAAAAAACTGTTAATTTTTTAACTCCACTTTTTTTATGATGAAAAATTTTAAGGCGTGTTGCAATAAAATTAATAAAAAAAAACAAAAAATTTTCACCTCCTGAATTTTTTATATAATGTTAGTAACATATGTACCTTTCACACATAAAAAAATCAAAAATTTAAAAAAATGGCATTTTTAGAAAATCGAATTTGAATTTTTTACCGTTATTTTTCTAAAAGAAAATGTTCAAGGTCATATAATGAGAATTATTATTTTGATTATCTCTGTTCAATACCTACATTTTGAGCTATATAACATTAAAATCAGTTCAGTAGTTTTGACTGTAGAGCCATTTCAATACACCAGGGTCGAGCAATTTCTTGATTTTTCTGTATCTTAAGACAGGGTTAAAAAAAAAAAACTAAAAACGCAGAAAATTTTTTTTTATTGATGTCAACGAGTTCCAATCCCTAAATATACAAAATTAAAACCTCATTTCCAAAATTGCATGTTTTTTGCTGATTTCACGTGTTTTTCACCGCGTTATTTCAAGGTGTTGCAATAAAATCAATAAAAAAAAAAAAAATTTTCCCCTCCTGAATTTTTTATAAAATGGTTGTAACATATGTACCTTTCACATATTAAAAAATCAAAAATTTAAAAAATACGCATTTCTAGAAAATCGAATTTGAATTGTTTACCGTTATTTTTCTAAAAGAAAATGTTCAAGGTCATATAATGTGAATTATTATTTTGATTAGCTCTGTTCAATACCTAAGCTATATAACATTAAAATCAGTTCGGTAGTTTTGACTGTAGAGCCATTTCAATACACCAGGGTCGAGCTATTTCTTGATTTTTCATCACCCTGATTTCAGGACGGGGTTAAAAAAAAACTAAAAACGCAGGAATTTATTGATGTCAACAAATTCCAATACCTTAATATACAAAATTAAAACCTTGTTTCCAGACCTTGCTGATTTCACGTGTTTTTCACCAACTACTTATCAGAAAACAACCAATGTATGTGTTGTTGGTAAATTTATTCATTGATTTTGATTAATTATAAATAAAGGTAAATCAGATATTGATGAAGAACATTTTATCGGTTTCAGCTTATTATATGCGGTGAAAATGGCAGGGAAAGCGAATAATCGAGCTGATTTAAAGGTTTAACAAGAAATAAAGGGTCGAAGGTTAAACCTATAAGAATGACAGTACTCAAAGCAAAATTTAAGTAGAAGTATTAAGAATTTTCTTAAAATAGTGATAACATATGTGATGATTATCCCTGTTAATTTATATTTCATTATTTTTTGCTCAGTCGAAACCTTAAAGCCACATAGTAAAAACAAAAATACTTAACTTAGACAAAAGTATTGCAAGAAGTACTGCCCGATTTATCTCTTCTTATAAAAGCAACTTTTAACTCAGTTATTTCTCTTGCATAACATGCATTTAATTTTTTTTAAGCCAAACTCCTATCAACTCCTATGTATTAATCGTTTAAAATTGTTTTTGACAGTATTGAAAATATTACAAATCAAAACGGCCAAATGGCCAAATTTATCCAATAAATAACTGAATGCAATAAAATTTCTATATTTTGTCGATAAAAAAAATAAATCCGTTAAAATTATTGTTGAAATTAAATTAAACTTGGTAACCTAACATAAAGAACTAATAAAATTATATATATTACGAATAAACATGTAATTCTGTCTTTTATTTATATTTTTAAAATAAAATTTCCGAAATTTTTTTATTCCATAAACTCACCACCCTTACTCATATATATTTATTTTATGAAAAATATATTTATACATATAATTTTATTGGTCAATCAACTCTCGACTGTATTTTATTTTATCTGATTATGACAAAAAACAAAAACATAAAATAATGTTAAAGGGGATTATGAAATGTTGAATTCTAGCTCCCTTGTTATAAATATATGATTAAAACGATTGCGACACCTGTTTTATTTTTCACTAATTTATATACACCGTTTTACTTAAATGGAGATTACAGGTAATATTTCACAACAATAGGGGAAGTATCAATCCATCGTGTACGCATTTTACAGTAGGACTTATAAACTATAAGTTTATATAAACTATTAGTGTAAAAGTTGTGAATGAAATGTCTCAGATTATATATTTGAGAGTCGAGGATAGGTTTTGTAGTGAAAAACCTCACAATACAACAACTAAATTTTGCTTACACATATCAACCATTAGAACTAAATTCAGTCAAAACGCATTTCAGTTTATAAATCGTTCAAAGTTAGTTCACAGTATTATTCAATTTCTGCAAAAGGATTAACGATACGAATGCAATTATAACAGTCTAACTATTAGGATACGAGAAAATATCAGAGAGTAGAGTAGTCGTTCTCTTTTTTTCTGGCCTTTCTCGTAAATCGAGTTCAAAGAATCAACATTTTTCAACAACAGCGCTAAATTATGCTATACTAGAAGTAGTGAATCGAAATTTTTTTTCAAAAAATTTTACAGTTGAAATAAAAGTACCAAAAGCTTTAAGTGGGGTTTTTTTAAGACTGCATCTGAAAGATATGGAGCCATCGCTGACAAAAATCTATGAGTTAGATCGGTTTTAATCTTTCAGCATTTTAATCTTTAATAAATTTTTCATTTACTGAGCTACAAATGACAAGCCTGTCCCAAAAAATGAAGCGAAATGAGATATTTCAAATTATAGCCCAATAGCCATACTTTTCGTCCTATCTAAAATAAATTAGCACTATATTAATTCACATATGTACATCCAAATTTTTGGAAAATAACCATTTAATATCTGACAGCCAATAAGGTTTTAGAAACAAAAGATCAATGACCGATCTATTGAGCTAATTAGCACATATTTGGAACATCATACATGATAATGATCGTGAAACATACGTTATTGCATTAGACATCTCAAAAGCATTTGATCAAATCTGGCATGCCAACATGACCAACAAAGATCAACAAAGTCGTTGCGTACGATTTTCATCACTCAGTCGTGATGTTGATTCAAAATTTTCCGATACATTTCGGTATCTATAGATTTTTTTTCTTCGGGCTCTAAATTAATTAACGCTGTTGTACCAAAGGCGAACTGTTTAAAATAATCAGTAATCCAATAAAAAGTTTTGCAGATGATAGTATATTGTGCAAGTCGTTTGTCCCCCTATTTTCAAAGATTAAAATGCATGAAGAATAAGTTCCGCCGGGAAGGATGCTGTCATAAATGTAAACGAGGACCTAGAAAAAGTCGCCGATTATAGGATGACAAAATTTTATCAATTTTAATTCACCCAAAACACAGCTATCTATCGATAGTTTCCAGATCAAAAACCGAGCTCTCCAGCGATATTTCAGTATTTTAACATTAGTATGTGTGACACAAATAGACGAATGTGAAAGCATTCGTTTATTGGGAGTCACAGTATCCCATAACTTACTCTGGAATGATCATATAATGGCGATGGCAAAGAGCACATCAAGAAAACTCGGTCTCTTTAAAAGATGTATAAGATATGTTTGCGCTGTTTCTCTTTCCATCCTATTTCTATCCTATGGACTCTGTTAAAAAGCGGGCTATACGAATTGTGATCGAAATTTAACATCAAATCTTGATTCTTTACAACATCATCGCACTGTTGCTGATCTAGTTGTCTTTCATAAATATCGTCACCTATCGTCGCTATGCTCGTATGAAATCAGATGCATTATGCTTTAAACATATTCTTTTACACTTTAAATATTCTTTTACCCTTTAAACATATTCTTTTACCCTTTAAACATATTCTTTTTCTTATGTTTAAGTTTTCAAATGCCGAAAAACTACAAGAAACAAGAACTACAAATACAACTACAAGAAAAAACTGCTAAAAATTTTAGCAGTATACGATCCGTCGGGCTTAATGGTGATGAGTTTAGTAAAATTAGGTTTCTTGTGGAAATAAGTGGGACTTTTCAAGCAAACAGTGCTGATTGTGAAAGAGGCAGTTTAATGAGGATTTAAATACAACTTAGTGCCGAAGTCGAAATTGATTGACATCTAAGTCGTTTATGAATTATGGAAAAACAATAAAGGTCGGCGGGAAGAAAATTAAATTTTGTATAACTATTTAAATAATAAATTTTTTAAATTATTTTGCTTCTATTAATAAATGCCTTTAATTTTTTGCTGTCTTAGAATCGTTATGACCACGTTATGAAACGTCGAGAAATATCAGAAAGTGGGCAATTTTCACATTTGGCTCGAGATTGTAATACTTGGGTCTTTCATACCGCATAGTAATATATATATATATATATATATATATATATATATATATATATATATATATATATATATATATATATATATATATATATATATATATATATATATATATATATATATATATATATATATATATATATATATATATATATATATATATATATATATATATATATATATATATATATATATATATATTAATTGTGAAAAATATTCCTCATTTATAAGTATGTTGTAGTTAGAAGTATTTCTAAATTTTATTAACACATACCAAAGAAAATCAAATTGATAAAAAACAACAAAACATTTATATAAATTGATTTTATATATGTTTGATTTATCCGCGCATTTATTTATTTTTGAGAAAAAAGTAGCGCACCAATTTGTTTTTGCGCGCATCGGTAAAATTCCTTAGAGGGAACATTAGACTACCATTGTATATATAGGCTTCAAATCCAAGCATTCCGAAATTCAATAAACGGAAACGTTTTAACATATCATCACTAAAGAATGCTGAAACAGAAGAGAGATATCAAAACCATATTTCCGAAGCATTGAAGAAATCAGAAACCATTAATGGAGACGTCGATAAGTCATGGTACTTGCTCAAAGATGCTGTTTTAAGCGCTGCTGAGAGAATACTTGGACGACCACAAAACCACTCCCAGAAGCGATGAATGGATCAAGAATGTCTTGACGCTATTCAATACAAAAGAAATTGCTATCTGAAGTGTTTACAAGGACGCAACACCAGGTCCACGAAGGAGAACTATAAACTGGCAAGACAAGCCGTTACAAAGCTATGTAGACGAATGAAGCAAGAATGGTGGAAGAGAAAGTGTGAGGAGATTGAAAGCTTCAATGAGGAACATCAATCGCGTAACTTCTTTCAACAGGTTAAAACCTTAAATAAGGGCTCTCAAACTAGATTGACTGCTATTGAAAACGAATATGGGGAGCTACAAGTAGTATTTTAGTTATTTTTATGCTTTTTCACACTATGAATATTCTGTCAGTAGTTTAATACAATAGAAACTATACATAAAATTTCAAAAGAAAACCTAAATATTGTCTACGTGTGACATGCTAAAAGCAGCACAATTCGTTCCATCAGTCAGACGGAAATTAATTATTTCACTTGCATACCCCGTTAAAACCGCAACGAGTAAGTTGACCTTTAGTTCCTTACGAAAGGGTACGCTCTACAACAGTGGCATATAGAATTAGTGGATTGTGTATGTTAAATGTACATAGAAGGATGATTTCGAATAATAGAGAGTATTTTATAAAAGGGACCTCTAGAAATTGTTAAATGACATGTTAAGAAAACTTGGCTAAAATGGTGAAATTTATTCCAATAATAACCAAAATACTGGCTGGGTGGTGGCAAAATATTTATCGAGAAATATATAACAACATAAAATAAGTATACTTATTTTTATTAATTTTTGGGTCATCCACGAAATTTTTGAATTGAGTGAAATTTAGCTTAGCTACATTTGGTTCGCTCATCGTTCAAAGTCTATCAGATAATATTAATTAATTTAAGACAAAATATATTTATACGTGGAAAATAAGTACTCTACTTCAACTAATACCATTGGCACATGCTCACACTTAATTTTTTGATCGACTGCCATCTATTTAAAGATGACGTTGGAATTTTTTCCAAAAATCTTTCCAGCTGCTCCAATTCACTACCGATTGCTTTATTCTTAAGGGATGTCAAAATTTCCAAATCTACGTAGTACGCAACCTATAATATCTTTCAATGTGTAAGATCTAAAAGTGTGATATGTATCTAAAATTGTTGCGCAGACTCCCACTTGTACCTCGCTGGAAAACTATTTTATCGTTTGTTTTAAAATTGGACTTCAGTTTCACTTTTAACATTTTTATTAAATTGTTTGCAGTGTGACTTTTTATGTTTGTTCTCATTAAATCAGACATTTATTTTACGAGTTCACGAGTTACTTGGACGAGTGTCACGTAGCTCATCCGACGAAACTAGTTCCTATTTTTAAGTTGTTTTCAGATGGTATAAATATTCGTGCAAATCCCTCAAAACATTACATAACACGCGTTGTTTTAAACGATACATAGTGGGTTTTGTGGATGAGTTTTTGTAAGTTTAGTTTGCGAGCGGGCTGGTTATTTATTGTTGATCTGCATGATAATAATAACTTTAATCCATAAATTGCATAGATTCCAAAAGCCAACAATTCATGTTATTTTACTTCGGTCTGAAAGACCTAAGTATAACATCATCGAGCCAAAAGTGAAATTCTTACCCCACTTGTTTTGGAATCTCCAACGTTTTTCGACCTACTGATTCTAAAAAAAAAAGCAAAAAAAAATGTATATCTGTCTATCGGCCGGCCGGCCGATACCTACGAAATCTACAACCTACGAAATCTAGAAAACTGCTGAAAGAATTTCAAAAATTTTTGTTCCTAAAAATGGGTATACTCAATGGGAAGAGCCGAAAAGTTGATGTGTTCGATAACTGTACCGGAAGTGTTTCAAAAAAATCGTCAAGTGTGTCAAAACAAGGAAATTTGCATATTTTTTGCTTAAAAAACGTTGATTGTGATAATGAATAGTTACATTGAATTTTGATAAATCTTGATGGTCGAGATTGGTATGTGAGACCAAAAACTAGATTATCGCATTATAAGTTTGTCAAAAAAATGTATAAATACAGAAATGATTTTTACCCTAGTTTTTGGAATAAAATTAAATTATTATTTGTATGACCTGAAATTTAATTGAACATGAAATTGGATATGGAAATTTTTGATTTTGCAATAATTTTTGGAATTATGAAAAAAGTTTGTATTTTTGATTTTGTTATAATTTTTGCGATATCGTATTTTTGGAAAAGTTTTTTGAAATATTTCTAGAGCTTTAGAAAAATTAACTTTTTGATTTTATTATAATTTTTGGAATACTTTTGGATTTTCGAAAAAAGTTTGTATATATGATTTTGTTATAATTTTTGCGATATTTTAAAAATTTTTGGAAAAGCTTTTTGAACTTCGAATTTTCGAAACATTTTTAGAATTTTGGACAAACTTTTAATTTTTGATTTTGTAATAATTTTTGGAATATTTTTGGCATTTTGAAAAAAGTTTTTATTTTGATTTTGTTATAATTTTTGCAATATTTTCAGAACATTGGCGAAAGTTTCAATTTTTGATTTTGTTATAGTTTTTGCAATATTTTTAGAATTTTGAAAAAAAGTTTAAAGTTTTGTTTTCATTATTATTTTTGGAATTTCAAAAGAAATATGATTTTGAAATATTTTCTCGAAAATCTAAATGGAAAGGTTTTTGAGTGTATCATATTTTCACTAATTATGTTTATATATATATATATATATCTGTTATAATTTTCCGGCAACGTATAAATGTTTCGTGTTTGTTTTGTAATAAATTTCTAAGCAGAGATAAAAAAATACATGTACTTTAACAAAGAGTTTTATGTTTGATATTCATCGCTGCCCAAAACTAAAAACAATGTCCTCATAAAAGTTTTTTGCCGAAAACTATATCAAAATCCTTAACCCAGACCGAAGTGTTGATATCTCAGAGCTGTGAGATTCCAGGCCCTTCATATTTTTTCTATTGAATTACAACCAATTGACTATTGTTATGCACGGTTAAAGACATCGATACCCTTCGAATACTTTTTAACTTCTGTTGGGGATTAATTTATGATCTACATCTCTCTCCCCTTACTGAAATTAAATTTAACAAGTTTTTGATGATCTATTTTTAAATTAATAACAAAAGGTTCCTATGGTAGAACATAAGCTAGAATTAGTATTAACTTCATGTTTTTATTGAATTAAAAGATAGTTAAGTCCTTTTAAGAACTGGACATTTTAGACAAAACCACGTTTATAGCAATTCTTGGAACGATATGAATGGTTTTGATCAAAAATCTAGATTGTGACTTTTTCTCATATGTTGCATTTAAAAAATATTCAAGTTCAATACACAATATTTAAGCACTTAAGTGTTTGTTGACTACTTACGGTAAAGAACCCAAAATTGCATTAACTTTTACTCAAAATATTTAAACTTTGTTTTCAAAGCGAAACCATTTTGTGTGCGATCACTTCTTAAAATTTTAGTGTGTTTACATTCTAGATCTCTTTTTTAAAAATTTTTATCTCTGTTCGTCTTACTGTTTTAAAACGGCTTAAAACAGTTTGCATTTCCCTGTGAGTCTCGTGCTTAGCATTTGTAGTACGGTTATGTAGTTTGGTTTTGTTTCTGGTTCAAGTTGATACTTTTATAATAACTTGAATTATTCATGCTATATGGCGAATGCACTTTTAAACATTTGTTTAAGATTACAACAAAATCGATAGATATGTGCTTATAACATATACAAAGATTGAATATTAAACTTGAATTACCAACGGATTTTAGAGTTACATCATTATGTGTTTAAAATCACATAAAATTAAAGCAAAAATGTGAATTTGAAATCAAAAATTTTTGTCAGTTGCAACTATAACTTTATCTTAGTAAAATTAAAATGAAATATTATTAAATTTACTCAAGATAAATAAAATTATCTAAACTAGTTTTTTATGATATGGTTACATTTCTCGGAATTTAATTCTAAAAATATTCTATAAACAAAACTTAATTTGATGTGCAAGTGACAGTTCAATTTTAAATGTCAAAAAAATAACTTTCTTGTTATATTAATTATGTATAGTGAAAGAGGAATAACTTTAAATTATGTATAATTTAAATGTTAATGAAAGTCTATGAGGTAAAACACTAATTGGTAAAGATATATACATATATATATATATAAATATATACAGTAATCCCTCCGACTGCGCGGTAGTTCCGTTCCAGAAAAACAGCGCGCAATACAAAACCGCGCAATGTGAACCCTATTTTGTAAGAAAATGGGGGGTTCGGTTCCAAATTTTGAAATAAATTCAAAAAAAAATAATTTAAAGTTATAATTAAACAAAAATGAATATATACAGCCTGAAAAACATGTATTATTACTTCGACAACTCTTAAAAAGAAAACACTTCATAAGCTAACAGATAAATTAACATAAATAACATTTCAAAAAACAACTCAAATCAAAAAAATAATATCAATAATATGAATTTGTTTAGAATATTCTTACTGACTTGAAATTGAATTTGATCTATTTTGAATGTTCCAGACACACAGTTAAAAATAAGCTGAATTTCTAATGCAAATTCCTACATATATGGGTCATTCTTTTACAAACCGAACACATTTTTGATTTGGCTGAAATTTTTTTAGGGCTTTTATAGGAAAATTCCCAAATTCCCATTTCCCAAGAAAAAAAGATATGCGTGCTCGAGAATTTTTTTTTTCGAAAATAAAGCGGTTCTAAATTTCGAGGATTTCGTGATTTTTTGCTGGAAGACTTATTTGCAAAGATTCGTAACTTGGGTTCTGGTAATGATAGAAATTTTTTTTCTGTTTTATTTTAAAGCTATAAGATGAACTTTAAAAAAAATTGTTATCTACAAAAATTATTAACAAATTCCTATGTGTAAACAGTTTAGCAATAAGTCAGACACTTTCTCTCTGACATCTGCAATTTTGCTCTCTCGTGTACGAGTAGCATTAGAAATAAATTAATTTATCGAGCGCGGAAAGACAAAAAATTCCATAAATTTTTGTTGTCCCGCGCTGGATAAATTAATTTATTTCTAACAGTAAAACTATTTTCTCCATTGAACGTAGAATACGATGGTTATATCAAATACTCTTTATTTTTGTAGGGCAATCACTAAAAATCGATTTTAACATTTTATTTGTTTATAACAATCGGAATTCGCTAATAATTTTTATTGAATATATTTTTTATTAATTCCATCTCTTAACTTTAAAATAAAATAAACCAAAAGCTTCTATCATTAATAGAACCGAAGTTATGAATTTTTGAAAATAAACGTCAAGCCAAAATTCACGAAATTCTCGAAATTTAGATCGCCTCTATTTTCCAAAAAAAAAATCCTCGAACACGTATATTTTTTTCAATATGATATTGAGGAAGAAATGTTTTAAGCCAAATCCCAAATGCGTGATTTTGTTCAAATCTGTTCGATTTGTGAAAAAATGTAATTTTTTTTTTTCATTTTAATTGTACGAAATTCTACATATTCTAAAAAAAATTTTTAAACTACGCGCAGTGTGAAATTTTAATCGGGCAGTGCGAAAATTAGTATTGAAAACTCATCTCGCGCAGTGGAAATCGCGCAGTTAAAACCCGCGCAGTCGGAGGGATTACTGTATATATATATATATATATATATATATATATATATATATATATATATATATATATATATATATATATATATATATATATATATATATATATATATATATATATATGTATATATATATATATATATATATATATATATATATATATATATATATATATATATATATATATTATATATATATATATATATATATATATATATATATTATATATATTATATATATATATATATATATATATATATATAATATATATATATATATATATATATATATATATATATATATATATATATATATATAGATATATATATATATATATATATATATATATATATATATATATATATTATATATATATATATATATATATATTATATATATATATATATATATATATATATATATATATATGTATATATATATTATATATTATATATATATATATATATATATATATATATATATATATATATATATATATATATATATATATATATATATATATATATATATATATAGATAGCTAGGAGGGCCCGCGTGCTTCGCTACGCTTATAAATAAAGTTTTTGCGTAGACGTTTTGTTGACGTAGAAGCAATGATTTCAAAAATTGGTAATGAGAAATGCTAGCATATAATTTTTAATTTTTCTTTTTAAATATATGAATGAAAAATAATCAGAACTCTAGCTGATCAGTTCGGATATGTGAAAAATTAGCGATCAAATAAGTTTTCAAGTAAGCTTATTTGATTTCTAACTTATTTTATCGCTAATTTTTCATATATCCGAACTGATCAGCTAGAGTTCTGATTATTTTTCATTCATATATTTAAAAAGAAAAATTACAAATTATATGCTAGCATTTCTCATTACCACTTTTTGAAATCATTGCTTCTACGTCAACAAAATGTCTACGCAAAAACTTTATTTATAAGCGTAGCGAAGCACGCCGGGCCCTTCTAGTATCTATTTTTAAGAGATGCACCACGTACATCAACACTCATACCATTATCACGTCGACGATACAAAGGATAACCATTCACAGATTCTTTAGTATTTTCAAAAAAAGGTTTTTGAAAATTCTTACTACATTTACCATCTCTCATACTAACAGGATTTAGAGCACCACATGGTCCAAGCATCATATGACGTTTCACATATTCATGTAATTTAGGAAAAAGAATGCATACAAATCAATACATACAAATTTATGAATCATTTCATTTCCATCAATTCTATCTTCATCTGACAAATTTAACAAACACATCAGCAGTAACATTCTCAGGTCTTTCACAAAATTCATGCATTGATTTAAAAGAACGAACAAATCTCACGTATAAGAAAAACTTCACATACCTTGGCATTCTAAAAAATTAAAATGAGGAACAGAACAAAATTATTCACATGCATTCACGTCAGCGTACATAAGAAAACTAAAAAATAAAATACAACCAGCATTGCATCATCTGACAAATTTAACAAACACATCAGCAGTAAACATTCTCAGGTCTTTCACAAAATTCATGCATTGATTTAAAAGAACGAACAAATCTCACGCATAAGAAAAACTTCACATACACTGGCATTTCTAAAAATTAAAATGAAGAACAGAACAAAATTATTTACATGCATTCACGTCAGTGTACATAAGAAAACTAAAAAATAAAATACAACCAGCATTGCATCATCTGACAAATTTAACAAACACATCAGCAGTAACATTCTCAGGTCTTTCACAAAATTCATGCATTGATTTAAAAGAACGAACAAATCTCACGCATAAGAAAAACTTCACATATATTGGCATTTCTAAAATTAAAATGAAGAACAGAACAAAATTATTCACATGCATTCACGTCAGCGTACATAAGAAAACTAAAATATAAAATACAACCAGCATTGCATCATCTGACAAATTTAACAAACACATCAGCAGTAACATTCTCAGGTCTTTCACAAAATTCATGCATTGATTTAAAAGAACGAACAAATCTCACGCATAAGAAAAACTTCAAATACATTGGCATTTCTAAAAATTAAAATGAAGAACAGAACAAAATTATTCACATGCATAACGTCAGTGTACATAAGAAAACTAAAAAAATAAAATACAAGTTGTAAATACACTGAAATATGATTAGAATATTTAACTAATATACTACGCATACGATACGTTTATTACTACCCACTACCAAAGAATATATAAAAAAGAAAATATAAAAAAATAAATTTCATTATTCATAAAATCAACATTATTACGCATATAATCTCGTTTATTCCGACGACTCGATCTAACCTTCCATGTACGAAGACATAAGAAGACTTAAGCTAGAAACAAACACGGGCGAAATCGTCCGACGACGACGTTAGTAACATTAGAATACACAGGATACATACATGTCAAACACAACTACAGCGATAAACGAAAAAGTTTTTTTCGTCGGAGAAAATTTAGATTCTATTTCTAATTTATCGTCGGCGATGATTATTGCCAGATATCAATTTTATTTTTATTTGGTTGCAAGGGTAGTCTTTAATGTTATTGTAACAGTACCGCCAACTGAAAAATATGATTTTCTGATGTTTTTCGCGTTGCTGAGGTTGTAATCGTTTTGTTTTGAGTTGTCAACTGAATTTTCAGTTTATGTTCAAAGTTCGGTTTTATTCATTTATATATTTTAATAAGTTGTATATTGTATTTTATTTTTAAAATTAGTTATTATAGAAAAATTATTATTATTTATTTATTAGTAAAAATTAGTTATTTTTATAATTGAAATTTGTGAAATTCATTTTGACAAAGAACAAAGTATTTTCGTTTATGCAATTTTATTTTTGACAGCTTTTCACGCTGACGCCTTTGTTGTGGTTACAACAGCGAAATTGTAGACGTTTTTTTTTATCGTCTGACGTTATCGTCCGTGTTGTGTTTCTACCTTAAAATGAAATTCCATCTACCAAAGAATATATAAAAAAGAAAATAAAAAAAAAGTAAAATAAATTTTTAAGTTTTAAATTTAATTTCGTTTTTGTATGTATGTAAACTTATAATGCATATGTATATAAAAAGTTTTTCGTATATAATAGCTTTTTTATTTATGATCCGAAAGATCCCAAAAATCTCTAAAACCTAATTTACAGTAATATCAGTTAGCACTGTAAATTTGAAATCAATAAAAATACGAATAAAAAAGCCTTAGGCTCCACAAAATTTTTCGTTAGCGTATTAATATATAAGAAATTTATATATATATATATATATATATATATATATATATATATATATATATATATATATATATATATATATATATATATATATATATATATATATATATATATATATATATATATATATATATATATAATATATATATATATATATATATATATGTGCAATTTCACGCAAGTTCAGCAAATTTTTGTCGAAATTTTGACTTGACCCCTTTTAATTTTGATTATTTTTTGTTTATAGATAGTCTTTCATAAATAAAAAATACTAGTTCTCTTAGAATTTTTTTTTCGACCAGGGGTCTTCACAGGGTGCCCCTCTATTTTTTGTTATTTTGTGATGTGAGTGCAGTTTGATGAGCGATTGTAGAAAAACTACTCAATCGATTTTCATAAAATGATATGTCGTTGAATAGGTATTAGAACAAAGTTTTTAAAAATGTACACTGTTAATTTTTTGAAATAATTTTTAACGGCGTAACATAAGAAAAAAACGGTGTAATTGAAAAAAAGATGGCATAGCCTTTATTTTTTTTTTTTTTTAACTAAATTCAAGATTATTTTATATCTAACCACTTGTGAAAGTTTAGGACACGCGTTATTTTTTGTTTTAAAGATAAAATTCGTTGTGCATATGACTGTCGGGAATCAGTTTTTTTGTTCTG